>JANAVB010032618.1:12110375-12302610 GCA_029216955.1 Iris pallida | reverse complement strand
GGACGAGAGTGCTGGGGAGGGGAGCTAGGGTTAGGGTTCGGGTTAGCGTCAATTTCCTCCTATTTTACTCTCTCACTCTCTCCCATCCCCCTCCGGCGCTCTCACTCTCTCCGGCGCTCTCACTCTCTCCGGCGACTCTCACTCTCTCCGCGACTCTCCTACTCTCCGGTACGTTGTACTCTTCCCCTCCCTCTCTCTCTCTCTCTGTCTCTCTCTCTCTCGGCTGTTTTGGTTGTTGTGTTGGGGGTGCGCGTGGCTCGGGAGGAGGGGCAGGGGGATGCTGGTGGTTCGGAGTGAGTGGGGGTGGCTGGGGTGGGCAGGGGGACAAGGGTGGCTGGGGGATGGGAGCTAGGGGTTGGGTTCGGGTTAGGGGTGGTATGTGGTCGGCTGGGGGAGGAAGCAGGGGTAGGGCGGCTGGGGGAGGGGAGCAGGGGAGTGTGGGTTAGGATTCGGTTAGGGTGGTGTAGGAGGGGCTTGGTCAGGGGCACCGATAGTGCCAAAAAATCTAATAATTTAGTAATAATTATTTGTTTTTCGACGCCGAAAAATGTGATACTCCGATTCGAACGCACCGATAGTGCCGATATTTGTAACAAGTAGTTTTGTTGGTTGGTTAATTGGTAATGGTGATCGAGACATATAGTCCCTGCAGCCATTCGACTGGCAAGACAAAAACTATGGTACGACATGGTGATCAAGACATAGTCCCTGCAGCCATTCGACTCTCGAGGCAGAAACTATATATCCATAGATAAAGTTGACTGTCCTCCAACCCTCATTCCTCGGTAACGATGATATGACAACCTATCACTATATCTTATATAGTAGTAGATGATGTCTTAGTATTACATTTGAGTTCATCTTGATTCTGTTACATTCTTCAGATACTAGATACGATAAGAACATATACTACACCATATGTACAGAACATAGATGATTCACACTAGTATATGCTAGAATGAATTTTGGATTGTGTTCTGAGCCATCCGTTCTCACCCTTGGCAAAAAATTGAATTTTCTGTACTTTATCTGCTTTCAAAAATATACTCAAATTACTGATGGTTCCTTTAGTTAGCTTGCTTATGTTACAATTATATTATTTGTGAATATCGATCTTACCAGATGGCACCCATGACCCGAGGAGCAGCACATCGTTTGAGGGAAACAGTGAATGCTGAGGTGGCTCCTCCTACTGTTAAGGAGGAAGTGGCACCGGTAGCTAATGAGACCGGAGTTCTATTCATCCACATCGGTAGCTAGTGAGACCGGGAGTTCTATTCATGCAGCACTTGCAAGGGACTATATCTCTCATGCCGCCGTCGATCCCACTTATTCGAGGTGGTTGCGTGATCGTATCACTGAGCGTTTGCGTAAGCTGCGTGGTTCTCATTAGCTATTAGTACTTATTTGTATTGGACTATTTGTATAGGGTTGTTTTTGTATTAGACTATTTGTATTAGACTACATATATGAATTATTACTGTGTCAATCTCTGGATTGTATTGGATTACGACATGGTGATAAGGACATAGTCCCTGCAGCCATTCGACTGGCGAGGCAGAAAACTATGGTACAACATGGTGATCAGGACATAGTCCCTGCCCACTCGACAACCAACCGAAGAGGATACTCTGAGAGATCCATCTGAGTAGGACGTATACTCTGAGAGATCACCTTTACAAGAATGATATCAGTAGTGGGATTAAGTGTTGGAGGAGATATTATTAGAGTATACGTCCTACTCAGATGGGTCTCTCACCGTTACTATTTTTTTCTGACAGCATGGTGGATGTGCTCCATCACAGATTCTTGCTCTGAGCCAAAACTTTGCCCCGAAGCTCACAATACTGATACTCGAGTATCGCATTGATACTCAAGTATCACATCTGATAGTTCTCTCATTTATTTGTCAATTACTGTATTTCAGTTCTAGTTAGTTTTATGTGATTCTCTGATAGTTCTCTCATTTATTCTATATTTTGGCTCCAGCTCCAGCTCCATTTGCATTAATCTATGGTACGACATGGTGATCAGGACATAGTCCCTGCAGCCATTCCACTGGCGATAGAAACTATGTAGCCGTAGATAAAGTTGACTGTCCTTCGACCCTCATCCCTCATCCCTCGGCAATAATGATACAACAACCTATCACTATATCTTATACAGTAGTAATGATGTTTAGTATTACATTATGTGAGTTCATCTTGATTCTGTTACATTCTTCAGATACTAGATACTAGATTCGATAAGAACGTATACTATACCATATGTACAGAACATAGATGATTCACACTAATGTATGCTAGAATGAATTTTGGGTTGTGTTCTAAGCCATCCGTTCTCACACTTAAAATACATATGAATTAGAACTGTGTGTCAATCTTTGTTTTTGTATTTTCGACGAACCCAGAGATTGGATTCTGTATTTTGTATTTTAGATTCTGTATTTTGGCTCCAGCTCCAGCTCTATTTGTATTAATGTATGGTACGACATAGTGATCAGGACATAGTCCCTACAGCCATTCGACTGGCGAGGCAGAAACTATGTACCGTAGATAAGTTGACTGTCCTTCGACCCTCATCTCTCGCAATGATGATACGACAACCTATCACTATATCTTATATAGTATAGATGATGTTTTAGTATTACATTATGTGAGTTCATCTTGATTCTGTTATATCCTTCAGATACTAGATTCGATAAAAATATACTACACCACATGTACATAACATAGATGATTCACACTAATGTATGCTAGAATGAATTTTGGGTTGTGTTCTGAGCCATCCGTTCTCACACTTGTATAAAATCAAATTTTTGCTATTTTATCTGACGCACAAATCCGCTCGAGTGAGCCAAAGGCATGCAACCACTTCCCTCCCTCCATTCCCCCTCTCCCTCTCTCATGCTATCAACGTCACAACTTTTCCAGTGCTGCTCTATCTAATGATGATGAACGCAAAATCAAAGACCCCCCTCTCCTTTCTCACTCTTCACAGTTCTCACAACAGAAGGATCAGTGCTTTCTAGTTCTCTTCCATCCATCCATTCTTCCGTTCTGATCAAGCATCTTCCTTCTTCTCTCCTCCACCATGGCTCTGGACCCATCTGCTCCTTCCTACTTCCCTTCTTCTTATTTGACTCTCTCAGCCACACATGATATCCAGCTCAAGTGTAGAGTCGGAGAGAAGAAGTGGGCAGGAAGAGGAGGAAGGGGAAAGCAGCACAGCCGGCGGTATGACCTGGAGGAAGTACAGAGATTTTTTTCAACATCCGTAGGAGAACTATAAGGATATATCTTTTCACAACATGTCACCTTGTCAAGACCCTTATGTGAATATCATGTTACCGCGGTGTCGAAAGACTAACATATCATAATTTTTTAAGCCGTGTGTTTTGACATAATCCTTCCAACTCTTTCCTCCTATGTAGTAATCTTGCATTTTTTTATGAAGTCCAAGACGACATATGGTGACTCGTAATGGAAAAATAGTCGTCTTGAACTTCATAAGAAATGTAAGATTACTATATAGGAGAAAGATTGGGAGGATTATGTCAAACACACGACTTAGAAAATTATGACATGTTAGTCTTCCGACACCGTGGTAACATGGTTGTCACATTAAGGGTCTTTGACAAGGTGACATGTTGTAAAATATATCCTTATAGTTCTCCTACGGATGTTGAAGAAAACCTTTGTACTTCTTCCGGTCATGCCGCCAGCTGTGCTGCTTCTCCCTCCTCTTTCTGCCCACTTCTTCTCCTCCGACTCTACACTTGAGCTGGATATCCTATGAGAGAGTCAAATAAGAAGAAGGAAATGGGAGGAGCAGATGGGTCCAGAGCCATGGTGGAGAAGAGAAGAGGAAGATGCTTGATCAGAACGGAGGAATGGATGGATGGAAGAAAACTAGAAAGTACTGATCCTTCCTGTTGTGAGAACTGTGAAGAGTGAGAAAGGAGAGGGGGCTTCGATTTTTGCGTTCATCATCATTAGAGGGAGCATTGGAAAGTTGTGACATTGATAGCATGAGAGAGGGAGAGGGTGAATGGAGGAAGGAAGTGGCTGCATGCCTTTGGCTCACTCGAGCAGTATTTGTGCATCATCTGGTGGCGCTCCTCCAGCTCTGGGTCCAGCTCCAGGCGATCAGAGTTTCGTTTTTGTATTTTTGGACTATACTATATTTTTGACTTTGTACGCATTTGGGGATATTCAGTTTTGTTGTTGAAGATACTGAGTTTGTACGTATTTGCGGATATTGATTTGGTTTGTTGAGGATATTATATATTGACATTGTTCGTTGCGGATAGTTTTTTTCTTTATATTTGTTTTATATTCTGGAATATATTGTGCGTGCCGGTGTTGAGTGTTCCACCGAGGGGGTCGGCGAACCCAGGGATTGAATTCTGTATTTTATATTTAGATTTTGTATTTTGGCTCCAGCTCCAGCACCATTTGTATTAATCTACGGTACGACATGGTGATCAGGACATAGTCCTGTAGCCATTCGACTGGCGAGGCAGAAACTATGTAGCCGTAGATAAAGTTGACTGTCCTCCGACCCTCATCCCTCGCAATGATGATATGACAACCTATCACTATATCTTATATAGTAGTAGATGATATCTTAGTATTACATTATGTGAGTTCATCTTGATTCTGTTACATTCTTCAGATACTAGACACGATAAGAACATATACTACACCATATGTACAGAACATAATGATCCACACTAATGTATGCTAGAATGAATCTTGGGTTGTGTTCTGAGCCATCCGTTCTCACATTTAAATAGATATGAATTAGTACTATGAGAGCGTCGGAGAGAGTGAGAGCGCCGG
Source organism: Iris pallida (assembly GCA_029216955.1). Taxonomy (NCBI): domain Eukaryota; kingdom Viridiplantae; phylum Streptophyta; class Magnoliopsida; order Asparagales; family Iridaceae; genus Iris; species Iris pallida. The sequence continues at coordinate 12,297,766 of JANAVB010032618.1, read as the reverse complement.
AGGGGGGAGGAGAGAGAGTGAGAGAGTAAAATGGGGAGAAGTGAATTGGTGGGGGAATATAATTAGAATTTAGCGACATTCATACTAACGTCGCTAAATTAGTCGCTATTAGCGACGTCATAGCGACGTTTCGCGACGACTAGCTCATGTAACTAGGTAGCCGTAGATGAAGTTGACTGTCCTTCGACCCTCATCCCTCGACAATGATGATACGACAACCTATCACTATATCTTATATAGTAGTAGATATTTTAGTATTACATTATGTGAGTTCATCTTGATTTTGTTACATTCTTCAGATACTAGATACTAGATTCGATAAGAACGTATACTACACCATATGTACAGAACATATATGATTCACACTAATGTATGCTAGAATAATTTTGGGTTGTGTTCTAAGCCATCCGTTCTCACACTTAAAACACATGAATTAGTACTGTGTGTCAATCTTTATTTTTGTATTTTCGGCGAACCCAGGGATTGGATTCTGTATTTTGTATTTTGACTTTGTACGTGTTTGCCATTAAAATTGTTTTGATTGAAATCTTAATACAAACAGAACATGATACAATATAGGACTTAGATGTAGTCCTAAGAGTACACTTTTGTTTAAGCTGGGTCCTTAGTGCCAATGGAGCGAGTGGTAATGCGTTGACTCCGTTGACCGGCTGACGGCGGTTATCGGTTCTCTGAAGGTTTGATTGCTCTGGGTGCTGGAGCTTGCTGAGAGGAAGACGTTGAGTGTCTAGGACTGCCTCTCTAGTGATTCTCTCTTGTGGATTCTTTTTTGAGTCTTGTTTGTTCTGAGTCTCTGTGTGTGTGTGAAGGAGATGACCCTTCTATTTATAGTTTTGCAGGCTGGCTGCTCATGCGCGCATGCAGGATGCGCCGGTGTGGGGATGCCACGTGGAGGTTGCTGATGGAGGCGCACGGATGCTGCGCCCTGATCGAGGGGAGAACTCTTCATACTGCTGTTGTGAGCCGGCACGTAGCAGAGAAAGATCTTTCTGTTGCTGAAATCTTGGACAGTTGAGTCAAAGGACACGTGTCATCGACTCATGGTTCGAATATCTCGGATTTGGTGGAGAGGAGTGATCTGGTGGGCTGCGCCTTGGATTGGCGCAGGAGGAGGCTGCGGCTCATAACCTTTAGGAGTTACAAACCATTTGGGGCGTATGGCTTTTGAGGCGCATGCAGGCGACTTTTCTTCTGTCTTTCGGGATCAGAGCAGTCTGAGGCGCATGGCTTTTGAGGCGCATGCTGATTTGGACGCATGGCCGTAGAGGTGCATGCTGATTTGGACGCATGGCCGTAGAGGCGCATGCTGATGGTGAAGTGGCCACGTGGCAGTAGCCGTCGAAAAAGTCATGATGATGCTGACGTTGCCGACGCTTTTTTTCTGAAAAGCTGTCAACTGTTCAGACTTTGGGAGGCGTGCTACCAACTCTGTCAGTTCAGCATTTAATGTTGGTGACGTTCGATGGACAGTTGAGTGGGCGCGTCGGTTGGCGTTCCACTCGGTATGGAGATGTGTGGGGGCGCACCTTCTGTAATGCGCCGAGTATTGTAAGGCGCGTCTGTGTGATCGCCTGATGCCGAAGGGCGCATCCGTGTGATGCGCTGTCTGGCTGGCGCATCGGATATGTCTTTTAATGATGCGGCTGTCTCGCTCTTCGAGTGCCATAAATAGTCCGTTTGGCTGAATTCGAGGCGTCCGGTTCATCCATTTAATGTAAATTCATTGCACGGAATTCGGAGGGCCATCCACTTGGCGCGTGGGTTTGATTTGCCCGGCCTATAAATAGTGGCATGGAGAGAAGACTTGCTTCTCATTCCCTCATGTACTTCCAACATGAACTTGAACATGCGGGTGCATTCTGTTGACGAAGTGCTCCCGAGGGTGAGATGAGACGCTGTGTTGTCTTCGATGCACTTGAAGGTGACTGTTACATCCAAAAGACGGAGTCGAGGGCTTCCGAGGCAGGCGGAAGGTGCCTGTTGCATCCAAAGATAGGGATGCTCGGGCCTTGTCCCCGTTATTCCGGAAGAGCCGTAGATCGAATGGCGGTGCTAGGCTTTAGCCGCGGTTTCGATCACGGTCTTCCTTCGGCTTTGGAGGCTCTTTCGAAGCCTCCTCTGGCCACAGCATTTGCGGTGCTCTTCTCCTTGGTTCCAGCCAGAGGGTTAAATGCTTTGCTTGGCGAAGCACTTATCAGGTGAGCCTGGCTGGAAGGGCGGCACATAACTGGCTCTGCTCGGCCAGGTGAGCCTGGCTGGAAGAATTTGGCTGAAGGGATGCACATAACTGAGCTGGATGCACATGACTGAGCTGCTGAAGATATGGTGGGATGCGCCTGGTTGGAGGCGCATGATGTCTGCTGCGCCTGATGACAACGCATGGTGACTGGCAGCGCATGATGACTGCTGCGCCTAACTGGAGGCGCATGGTGGCCGTTGGCTGTAGACTTAGGATCTTTCCTTTGTAGAAATTCTCCTTTGTACAACCTTTTCTAGACATGTAATAGACTTTTATATATAAATAAAAAGTCCTTCTTCAAATGTCTATACTTATTGACTTTGCTGTGAAGTTCTTCGTCTGAGTTCTGGCGCATGTATTGTCTGGCGCATGGGTTTTCTGTTTGTGAAATTCCATGCTTCTACAAGACCCCCTTCAAAGTTTTCAAAACTTTTGAATAAGTTTTGGAATACTTTGAATAGAGCATGAGGTCAGGGCGCATGATTTCTGGGCGCATGCCTGTTCGGGCGCATGCTCTTCTCATTGACGATGATGGTGCCTCGGTAACCGAAAAGATTAATGATGATCTTTTGCTTTTATTTGCTGCTATCCTTACAGAACCCGAGGCGACGGCTGAGATCATACGTCATCTGTTCACGCGTGCGACCAAGCCCTATAAATAGGTAAGAGTTGGAGAGAAAGGGTTCTTCTTCTTCAAAACCCTAACTTCTCTTCTCTCGAGAGAATGGCTCCCAAGACTCCTCGCGGTGCTGCCGGCAAGGGAAAGGAGAAAGCGAAGGAGTCCGCGGAAGTTGCGGCGGCTGTCGTTCCTCGTCGGCCTGTCAAAGTTCGGCCGGAGGTGGTTGGTAAGTCTCATTGTCCGTACGCCAACGCACATAGGCCTTGAGTCTTTAATGATGTGCCGCGGTCTTTGCCTGCCGACGCGCATGGGTTTAAACCCTGGTGATGCGCCGAGGCTATACTGCTGACGCGCATGGGTTCAAACCCTGGTGATGCGCCGAGGCTATACTGCTGACGCGCATGGGTTCAAACCCTGAAGATCGCCAAGGCTATACTGCTGACGCGCATGGGTTCAAACCCTGAAGATGCCCAAGGCTATACTGCTGATGCGCATGGGTTTCAAACCCGATGATGCGCCGCAGTTTCTCCTTTAGACACATTTGTGTATTCTCTTCTGACTTTTTCTGATCTTTTACTAGTGTCGATGGCAATCCCGCTTTTGAGTGAAGTTTTCTTGGAGGCTGCCTTCAACCAAATGGGAGTAGAGCATAACGAGGAAGTGATAAACCCTGCTCAAGATGCTCTTATGCTGGATCAGCCTCCTAGAGAATGACCCTAATCCGTGAACAGCAGTATTGGTTCCTCAAACGGATGATGGAACGTGGAGTTATTAAACCCTCCACATCTGATAAAGTGACCTTCCTGAAGCCTGAGTTCCTGTTTGGAGACCGTCTCACTTCTACTGACTCATCAGTACTGAAGGTCAAGGAGGACTGGTTCTTTACTACGAATGGAGTGCATATGACTGTTAAGCAACTTGAACGTCAGTGGCCTTTGACGTCCTTCTATCGCCTTGTTTCCCAGAGGAGAATGTCTTGGGAGCTTACCCCTTCTCAGGGGGGAGCGGTGACTGGTGTCATCCAAATTGATTCTACTTCCGACCAAAGGGATGTTTTGACCGTTGTACGGTCTGGGTCTTCTTACACTTGGCGGACTTTACGTCCTGGGAGCCTCTACAGTGATGTACCCATTGATACGTTTGCTTATAGTGCTTCGACTTTTACACATCGTATGTTTTTGATGGAACGTTCCTACCCGACAGGAGAGTTTCGGGTGGAGGGTTGGTGCCATTACGTCTCCAAATGGGATAAACTGACGCTCTGGATCTTGTCGCGGTTTCGGACTGAGCTCCGAGAGATCGGGTTGACTGCCGCGATCCGTGCTACCCAGGCGGGTGTTGACCTAAATAGGCACATGTTCCTCGCACTCCTGGAGATGTTTGATATCCATACCGGGACCTTCTTTACTCCGGTAGGAGAATTAGGGCTCGCACTTCATGAGATGTATGAGGTATCTAAACTCCCTTGGGGGTCGGAACCCTATGAAGAGTACTTTCCAACCAATGAGGAATTTCAAGTCCTGGGGGATAGGGCTGAGGAGATGACGGCCGTCTTCAAGGAAGTGGCGAGTCATCATTACTATATGCAGAGGCGGGATAGGAACGGGACGCAGCCTCATGTGACCGCTTGGAGAGATTATGTCTTTAAACAAGACAAGGAGGATCCCTCACAATTTTCCACTCCACCGGCGCTCTCTCGTAGCGAAGTGTTGTCCGAAATGAGCAGGTTAGGGGAGAAAAATCCCCGAGGGAATGAGGACCAGCAGTCAGATGCACGCTCCTACAACTGCTTCTGGCATCTTGCTTATCGGATGTCACCCAAGGCGGTGTTGGCATCCTACCTGATGATATGGCTCCGGGATTGCGTGTTCGCGGGCGGATCCGGTGCCGTAGAGAGGATGACCCGAAACTTAATCCTGCCAGCCGTGAAGCTGGTTTTTGGCCGGCGTTTGGCTCTTCTCCCTGCAATGGTATGTAACCTGCAGCGAGGTTTGAGAGAGTTTGCTGGAAATGTGATTCATGACAGAGGCCGAAACAATAACTTCCCGCACGCTGAACTGCCATTTCACTATTTGATGGGATGGCTGATTTTGCATCATCCCAGTGTGATGAGCCCAGGCTCGGAAGGAGATTATATGGCTGGAGATGCATTCCTTCGTCGTTTCCATCGGAGGAGCTTGTCGCATACTGGTGTCCCGGTTTGTAGAAAGGTTTTATCCCGTCTTCAGGGTTGGGAGCTCACCAAAGTTGGTCCCATCTATTTGGGTTTGAGGCCAACGAAGATTTAAGAGACCTGGGCGAAGGTACCACCACTCTGCCTCAATGGGGATTCTGCTGGTTGCAAAGTATCCGGCCGTCCCATCTGGTGTACCGGAACAGGAATCAGTGCTACCTGGAACCATACTTGCCGAGCCGCTTTGCGCGGCAATTTGGTTATGCTCAGATGATGTTGGATAACCCCAGTAATACCCTGGGGTATGTTGGAAGTTTGTTGGATGGTGCACGAGCTTGGCATTACTATAATGCCGGATGTACCGGAGCTCGTTTTACGTTGCCCGTCCCCGATCCGCGGCCGCCCATTCTTTACTCGGCCGCCAAATTTTACTGTGTTATGGCTGCCCCGCCCTCCGGATATGGCAGGAAGACCAGCCTTATCGCAGGCACCCAGTTAGCAGCGACTGGGGATACGCCAGTGAAGGCCCGGCCGCATCGTCCGTCAGGGGTGGGTCAACGGAGTGCCCCCTCCGCATCACAAGCAGAACCTTCTGGCGATCGATCGAAACGATGTGCAGATACAGGGGCTGAATCTCTTGTGTCGAAGAAGCAGAAGAAGGCATCGTTACCGACGTTGTCATCGGATTCGGCGTCCGAAGAGGTAAGGACATCCTACTAAATCTGATTTTGGTTCCGCCACTGACGAGGCCTGATCTTCTTTTGTAGGAGCCGCTAAAAAGAAAACCTCGTACCCCAAAGTCGGGTAGGAGTAGGCGAGAAGAGATGGCGAGCTCGCCTGGAGTACGTATCCCGCCGACAATGATGTCTCTGATGGAGGAAGATCCGGAGGATACTGTCATCGTGGAGGTTCCAGTATCCCCGGGTTATGTCAGGAGGGACCCTGAGGGTGCAGCAGCTTCCGAGGTGACGAAGGCCACAGCGGAGGCTTCACATATCGAAGGTTTAGCAAGTGCGCAGCTTCCTGGTGATGAAGAGGAATGGAGTTCATCATCTTCCGATGACATCGCTCCGGAGCTGCAGGAGTCTGTTGCGGGGGCAGCAGAAGCAGTGAGGATAGATGAGAGGGTTGATTCCCCTCCTGGTTATGATGAAGGGAAGTCGGCTGAATCTTTGCCAAATCCTTCCTTGGCTTCAACCATGGACATAGAGATGGCTACCGATCAGGCGGTAGCGACAGATTCTGTCCCTGTAGAGGGACTTGAGAAGAATGAGACCCTTCTGCCGGTCTTGTCTCCTGGGGCTGGCCAGGAGATAAATGTTGATCTCCCCATTTTGTCGGGGGAGGTAGTTGATGCTGATAGAACGTCGGGGGTAGAAGAGGTGGCCGTTGACGTCGGTGATGTCTCCGGGCTTGAGAAGGATAAGGGTGTGGAACCCTCCGTTGCTCCTTCCACTTGGGGTACTATCACGACGCATGTGCCGGCTCCTTCTGTTCCTTCGGCTCCTCGGGCTAGCAGTCTGGCCCCTGTTCATGAAGAGCCTATTGCTGCCGAGGTTCAAACCTCTCAGATCGAGGTTGGCGGATCTTCCTCCGGTCCGCAAACTGTAGTAGCTCCCCCAACTCCTGCTATGACGTCGCAGGTGCTGGCGGATGCCGACGAGTATGTGAAGTTCCTCGTCGAGGGAGTGTACAAAATGTTGGAGAAAGGAGTATCTGCAATGATGGATGGCAAGGGGAGCTTTGCGACAGCAAAAGCTTTGGCAATGCCTTGTATCGAGCTGATCCGCATTCACCAAGGCCATGACCATATGGCCGAAATTCTGGAGGTTTCGGTGATTGAGCTGGACGAGCGGCTCGCGGAACTGCAGCGCATCCAACGAAATGACCTCTCTGTCTTGATAGATGCAGAGATAGGGAAGTTGATTGCTGAAATCGAGGCTTCCCATCGGGCCGATGTGAGCAGTTGGAAGCGTGAAGTGGCTGGGACTGAGGCTGCGGCGGAGCAGTTGTCTCAATCTATGGAGAAGACGACGGAGAAGCGGGCTGCGGTGGACGCTAACATCGCAGAGGTTGATGCTCAGATGCGCCGTCTTGAAGACCAGCGGGCCCAACTTCAACTAGAAGCTGATCGTGTCCTGGCTGAACACGTGGCATTCAAGCAGGAGGAAGCGACTCTTACTCAGCGGACCCTTGCTTTGGCTCAGCAGCGACGACAGCTTGATGAGAAGTATGAGAGTAAAACTTCTGCTGAGGCTGTCGGATTAATGCGTCAAGAAGCCGAGCTGCGAGTCCAGGCGACTGTGGAAACTCGCACTGCCGACCTGAGACGTCAAGTCAAAGAGCTTTCGTCCCACCCTGGAGAGGATTGGGGACTGTAGCTTCTCTTCTTTTTATGTGTTTTTGCAACTCTTGCTGGGGGAAATAGCGTATTTCTGTACTCCCTTCTTTGAAAAATAAAGAAATACACTATCTCTTTTTTTTTTGTGATGTGTTCATTTTTGATCTCATGAACTTGATGATTTATGTGGACCTATTATCTTTTGCGCACCTTGGTTTTTTAGGTACAGATAATAAGTTTGAAGGAACCAACATGTTTGCTCAGAGGTAATGTGGACATGGCAATCATTAGGTTCAAATGATAGAATCTTCCTACTCAGAGGTATTTATGGACATGGTAGGAATGATCCTGGGGGATACGCTGAACAACTCAGAGGTAATGTGGACATGGAAGTTCTGCGATCAATGTACGACAACACAGGAGTTGTTTGTACGGGATGTTTACTCAGAGGTAATGTGGACGTGGTAAACATGAAGGATAGCGTAAGCTCACGAAATGTAAGGTTCCGCTTTGTAGGATGTAGAGAGACAACTCAGAGATAATGTGGACGTGGTTATCTTTCTACGGAAGGATGCCACGGAACAGCTGGGTTCCGGAAGCGTTTGATGTTTGTGAAAAGAGGTTGTTTGGGGAAATACATGTCTTGGAGGATGTCAAGAATAGTACTTCTTTAGGAACTTGCCGTTGATGGGCATCATGAACAAGTCCCCATTGGGTTTGGCGAGACGGTAAGCACCGTTTGAGTATACCGTCTCAATGATGAAGGGTCCTTCCCATTTGGGCTCGAACTTCCCTGGTGTCTTGTGAGTTAACACCATTGGCCTTCTGACTGCTAAAACCAGGTCGCCAACTTGGAAAGTTCTTTGCTTGACCTTCTTGTTGAAAGCCTGTGATATACGGGCTTGGTAAAGTTCGATGCGTTGTTGAGCTAGGAGACGCTTTTCGTCAAGTGCCTCCAGTTCCCGCAGACGACGACGTTGATTGTCTTCTTCTGTGAGATCGTTTGTGATTGCCACGCGGAGCGAAGGTATCTGTATCTCGAGAGGCAGTACTGCTTCGCTTCCGTAGACCAGGGAGAATGGAGTGTTGCCTGTTGGGGTCCGTACCGTTGTGCAGTAGGCCCAAAGGCATTTGCCAAGCTTTTCGTCCCAATCGCGTTTGTTGGATGACACGACCTTTTTGAGCAGCCTAACGATAGTCTTGTTGAATGCCTCAGCTAATCCGTTTGCTGCCGGATTGTAGGCGGTTGAGGCCACGTTTTGAATGCGATTCTTGTCACAGAACCTGCTGAAAATGTGGCTGATGAATTGGGGACCATTGTCATGAATGATTCGCCTGGGTATTCCGAAACGGTAAATGACATGGTGTTTGATAAAGCTGACCACCCTGGAGCTTTTTACTTTCGCTAGTGGGACTGCTTCCGCCCATTTGGAGAAGTAATCGGTGATGGCCAGGATGAAACGATGTCCTCTTGATGAAGGAGGGGTGATTGGTCCTACAATGTCCATGCCCCAGGCTTCGAATGGCCAGGAGGCGACTGTAGGATGTAGAGGTTCAGACGGTGTATGTATGAAGTCTGCATGAAGTTGGCATGCATGGCACTTCTTAGCATATTCTACTGCGTCGGCGGCCATGGTTGGCCAGTAGTAGCCCATACGTCGCAGTCGATCTTGCAACTTAGGACCGGGTTGATGAGCTCCACAAGTTCCGTCGTGAGCTTCTTGAAGAGCCTCGGTTGCTTCTTCGTTAGACAGGCATCGAAGGAGGAGCCCATCGAAGGAGCGTCGGTACAGCGTTTTAGTGGCTGTATCGTAGTAGAATCGAAGAGAGCGTCTCCTGACTGAGACGACTTCCTTCGGATCTTTCGGAAGGATTCCGTAGACGGCGAAGTCGATGAACGGGAATCTCCAGTCTCGGACATTAACATCGGTGTTTGTCGGCACGGCGTGAGCCATTTGCAAACATAGGTTATTTTTGGGACAAATCAAGTCTCGGCCAGTTACCGTGACATAGTGTTGAGTCCCAAGGGGCGCGGCCAATAAGGCTGCGAGGCCAGCCAGAGCGTCAGCCTCCAAGTTTTGTAGACGGGGTACATGTTCGATGAAGAACCCAGTGAAGGTTGAAATGATGTTCAATGCAACTTCATGGTAAGGGATCAAATCTTCATGGCGAACCTCGTATTGCCCCCGAATCTAGTTTACGATGAGTTTCGAGTCGCCGTAGGCTTCCAGATGATCCACCCCCAGCTGTTGTGCTAGCTGGAGTCCCATGACGAGTGCGTTGTACTCAGCAACATTGTTGGAGCACGGCTTCGAAAGAGAGTATGCGCGCTGGATGACCAGCTGATCAGGAGAGACCAAGACTACACCCACTCCTGCGATGATTTGGCCGTTGGGGCCCGTTCTTGAAGCGCCATCGAAGAACATCCGCCAAACGGGGCTTCCTTCAGTGACGTTTGATTCTTGGACTTCATCCGGGATATCTTCATAGAGTTTTGAAGACTCTGGGATGGGGTGTGCAGCTAAAAAGTCAGCCAGGGCCTGACCCTTGACCGCCTTCTGCGGGACAAATACCATGTTGTATGGCGTTAGTAGGATCGCCCATGTAGCCAGCCGGGAGTTTAATGACCCTGGCTTCGTCATGAGAACTCTGAGTGGATTGACTCGGGAGATGACGTGAATTGTCTGGCCTGAGACGTAATGACGAGTCTTCTGAATGGCAAACACCAAAGCCAAGCACTCCTTTTCAACGGGGTTGTACCGGTGTTCGGCCCCGATGAGTGTTCGACTGAGGTAGTAGATTGCTTGCTCGTAGCCTGCATCGCTGTTTTGAGCGAGTAAAGCGCCGAGGGAATGATCCATGGCACGGACGTAGAGGAGGAAGGGTTTGCCGGCGACAGGTGCCACTAGGACTGGCGGGCTTGTCAAGTAAGCCTTGATGTCGTCGAAAGCCTTTTGGCACTCCTCTGTCCAGACGTAAGAGACTCCCTTCTTCATGAGCTGAGTAAAGGGTTAACATTTACCGGAGAGGTTTGCTATGAACCTCCGGATGTATGCCAGACGTCCCTGTAAGCCCCGAAGTTCTCGAAGGTTCTTCGGAGGGTCCATGTTGAGGATGGCTTTAGTCTTCTCGGGATCGACATGAATGCCTTTTGCCGTGATGACAAAGCCCAAGAATTTGTCGCTAGAAACCCCCAGGAAGGATTTAGCGGGGTTCATTTTGAGTTGATGTGCCCGCATGAGATCGAAGACCGTCTTCAGGTCCTGTAGGTGATCTCTTTTGAGGCGGCTTTTGACTGCGATGTCGTCAACATAGCACTCAACTGTCTTGCGAAGATGTTGACGGAAGATGGTACTCATCGCTCGTTGGTATGTTGCACCGGCATTCTTCAAGCCGAAGGGCATTACTGTGTAGCAGAAAACACCTTTCGGAGTCCTGAATGACGTGTGTTTTGCGTCATCGGGGAACATCTTGATTTGATTGTAGCCTGAATACCCGTCCATGAAGGACATGCGTTCAAAGCCACATGTGTTGTCGATCATTACATCGGTGATTGGGAGCGGGAATTCATCCTTCGGGCAAGCAGAGTTGAGATTCCTGAAGTCGATACAGACTCGTATCTTCTCGTTTTTCTTGGTGACAGGGACGACGTTGGCTACCCAGTCCGGGTGTTGTTCCTCACGGATGAAGCCACTGGTCAAGAGCTTGTCCACCTCCTGATCGATGGCGTTCATGATGTCCGGGCGGAAGCGTCGCTGTTGTTGTTTGATAGGTTTGACATCTGGTAAGATGTTCAACCTATGCATCGCGATCTGTGGATCGAGACCCGGCATGTCTTCGTAGCTCCAAGCGAAGACGTCAATATACTCTTTAGCCAGTTGGACTAAAGATTCTCGGTCTTCTCCTTCCAAGCTTTTGCTGATGAAGATGGGTTTAGAAGAAGACCCATCCCCGAGGTCGATCTGCCCGACTTCGTCTTCAGTGGGAGGTTCTCGTAACTCAAAACGAGACTCCCATTGTTCTCCTAGGTGCTGAGCCCAGGGTTCCTCTTCGAAGGGTTCCGGCGGTTGGTTTTCGCCTTCATCTTTCTGAGGTTGCGCCGATGTCATGTTAGCTGACAGCACTTTCCTGAAGACTTATCCGATACTGGTATCGGAATCCCACGTCGATGCTTCAGACGAGTGGGAATGTTCTATGTCTTCTGCGTCTGAACTCTCTGGAGTTGATGGCGGCGTGACATAGCCTAAACCCCGTCGAGTTCGATTATAGTAATCCTGTGGCTTTCCATTGGGCATCGAAAGTTGGACAGGGAGATGCCGACCCTTGCCGTAGTTTAAGCCTTTGTTGCTTTTCAGGTCGTAACCCATCTTTTGGATGATGTGCTTAGCCGCATCTGTGTACCGATAGACTTGTACTCTGTCGGTATCAGGTTCGGGCTCGATTGACGGGAGGTCCCGACGACGCTCGATTTTGCCCGAGATGATGGTGCCTTGGTCTCGGCTCCGTGGAGGTACTATGAAGACTCCTTGAGACGGGGCTATTTGATTATGGTAGACGGTCGTTACTTGTGTTTGCAACGACCGTAGAGCGTTGTCTAATGTATACATGGCATTCCAGTGTGGAAGACAAGAATAATTGAAAGACACTCTATTATTGATAAAGTACGAGATTTTATCCCGTGGGATTACATTGTCGAAGGAGGGTGCGTCTACATCAGCGGAGATGTATTCGCCAAGCTCCTCATCTGTAAGCACTGGGGCCGGATCAGGAGAGTCCTCCACCGCTCTGACTTTAGGATCTGAGAGGGTTATGTGAGCCCTCTCCGGCATCTTGGATGACTGCGGCGGCTTGCCTTTAAGACGCACCTTGAGAGGTGCCTCGGTTGCGCCTCCGATGAGTGGCGCCTTCCCTTGTAATTTTACTACCAGGGGAGCCGCTGTTTGAGGTAGCTTTCCCTTGAGGCGTATCTTCAGGGGAGCTTCACGAGCCGGCACTTTTCCTGATAGCTTGATGCTCATTGGAGGCGCCTTCTGGGGTGGTTTCCCCTTCAGACGGATTTTCAAGGGGGCGTCGGGAGTCGTCTCAGGCTCCATGTCCGGCTCTGTTGCCGTCTCTGCCTCATCATCAGCGTCATTGGCTTCCTCCTCGTCAATGGGCTTGTACAAGTCGGAATCGGTGAAGTAGGCCTCAATCCCTTTGAAGGGATCGATATCTGCAAACTCCGTCCGGATGACGCCGTTGGTGGATACATATTTCATGCATTGGTGGAGCGTGGAGGGCACCACCATGTACTCATGTAACCATGGTCGTCCGAGTAAGATGTTGTAGTTGACCTCGGCATCCACCACATAACAAGTCACCTCAGTTTTGAGGCTGCCGATGTGACACTTCAGCCGGATCTTGCCCAGTGGCTCGCTCTTGCTAGCGTTGAAGCCACTGATGGTCGTATTGGAGGGCGCCAGCCGGTACATTGGGATCCCCAGCTTTGATAGCAGCGCCTTTGGAATGATGCTTAGGGAAGACCCCGGATCGATCTGAATCCTGCTCACCTTTACCGAACCGATGTACCCTGTGTAATACAACGGTCGGTTATGCCGGTGATGCTTGAGCAGCATGTCTTGTTGGGTGAAGGTTATGTTTGGGATAACTTCATCCGCACAATGACAGTGTGCACAAGTAGTTGGGAGGTCTTCAGGCTGCTTGACTTGACTGAGAGAGGATTCGGCATCCTTCAGAGCTTCGCAGAGAGCTTCTCGAGAGTCCTTGGAGAGACGCAGGAGCTCGAACAAAGACAAGCGTGCAGGAGTACTGGCTAGTTGCGCCAGAATGTCAAAATTGTGGGGCTTGGCTAGCCCCGAAGCATTTTCTTTCCGCAGAGGTCTGTCGAAACGGGCCTCCACTTGCTTTTGTTTATTGGCTGCTGAGGGCTTGGATGGACCCTCCTCAGGGATGGTGCCAGGAGGCACCACTTCGGCGGCAGCTTCACCGGGCTGGGAGTTCTGTTGTGCACGCGTCTGCACAGAAAGCGCCTCTTCCGTTGAAGAAGAGACCATGCGGCAAGACTTGATCTTCCTGCCTTTTGCTTTGGAGGTAGGGCGTACCTCCGGTTGAGTTACCTCGGAGACGAGGTCAGGGTGAACCCAGTGGACCTCTCCTCGAGATGTGGTGAGTGGGACAAGTCCACTCACATTGTCACGGGTGGGTGGCAAGTTCACCACCTCCATTATCGCCTTAGGGATGGGGACGACGCCATCTTGTGTGGTAGTCGGCGGCAAGGTGCCAAACTGAAGTGACACCACATTCGCTGACACCGTCTTCTCTTCATAGTCGACGGAGATTACATCCGCATTGATCATGCGCTGGATGTAATTTTTGAGGACGTAGCAGTCCTTAGTCGGGTGTCCGACAAACCGATGGTAGTGACAGTACCTCGGGTTGTCCACTTTCCCGACTTCATCGGGCCGCTTCGGGTCCGGAAGCTTGATCTTGTCGCCCTGCTTCAGTATCTCAAAGAGTTGCAGGGTGTCGTCATCATTGAATGAATAAACCTCTTTGGGTCTTGGTGCCAGTGGAGGCTTTTGAGTAGGCGCATATGCGCCCTTCGAGGCATTAACAGTCAATGCCTGTTTCCCCTTTGTTTCTCGTCCGGAGTTGTTGATTGCGGACTTTTTCCCCTTATCGTCAAAGGCGGGGAAGCTAACACCCAAAAGACGTGCATTGGCCGCCTTCTTCTCTGCAGCTTCAGCTTCGATGATTAGGGAGCTCCAGTCGGGAGGGGAAGTAGAGTTAAGCCAAAGCTTTACTGCAGGCAGCATGTTCATACTGCAAGCGGAGAGGAGCGCATGTTCTGGCATGCCTGGAGGTAGCCTGAAGCAGGCCTGACGGAAGCGTTCAATGAATGCCCGAACCGTTTCCTTGTCCTTCTAGCGTATCTCAATGAGAGACGCCATCGTCATGTCCTTCCCACCGTCGTAGAAGCGGTCGAGGAAGAGGCGTGTCAGGTCATCAAAGGACGATATAGAATTATCGGGGAGGCTGCAGTACCAGTCATACGCCACCCCTTTTAGGGCCCCAAAAAAGATGCTGGTGAGGAGGGCGTCCTCCTTCGGAAGATGCCCTGTCTGCGACTGGAAGTACGTTAGGTACCGTCGTGGAGAGTCCTTCCCGTCATACGGTGTGAGTGTTTGTGGTTTATACTTTGGGGGATAAACCACCTTGTTCCACTCAAGGGGATAAGGCTGGGGAATGCCCATCTTCTGGCGCTCCTCCTGCCTGTTCTTGGACTCGAAGCGCTCCCGCAGATCTTTGATCATTTCGACCACGTCCTCCGTGGAGCTAGGAGTCGGGGAAGGAGGTACCACCTGGAGTAGAGCGTTTGAGGGCTCCGACGTCCGAGGTGCTTCTGTGTCTGAGGGTGTCCGTTGGAGGGGCACACTCGACTCTCCATTGGCTCCTGGGTCGGGACCATTTGAAGGTGTCCTGATCAAGGCCGACCGCATCTCAAACACTGCTTGAGTCAGTGCTTGCATTGAGGCAGAGAGGGTTTTGAGTCCTCCCTCTAGCGAGTCTATGCGCTGGACAATGTCCTGTGGCGGCGCATCAGTCTCAAGATCACCCCCGGTCATGTATACTGTCATGACACGGCCGGAAGTGGATGGATTAGTTGAGGCTTCGCTCTCAGCCTCACTCTCATGTGGGGGAGTCGCTTCTCCTGGTGTTTGGCCACCCCCAGCCACATTCTGGAGTTCGTCTTCGACAGGCGCATCTGCAAGGACCTGACTGCCCTCAGCTCTGTCTTGAAGGGCCTCTTCGTTTCCAGTACTACCCCCGGCGGTGTCCTGGAGGACATCGTCATTTTGAGGGGCTTCAGGGAGGCCATTTTTGCCTTGATGAAGATCCGCCGCAGCTGTGCTTTGGACATCTTCATCTTCGGAAGGAGGCTCGACAAGGGTCTGGCTACCCCCAGCTTCCTCCAAGAACTTCTTCCTCGACCGAGTGCCTTCGAACACTCCAGAGGTCGAGACAGCTGCCTTGGTTTTCCTAGACTGGCTTTTGGATGAAGACGAGGAATTGGCAGTCATCTTCCGGACAGATGAGGAGTTGGAGATCACGTTGCATGAAGCAACCTTTAGCTCCTCTTCTGCTGACACCTTCGTCCCAAGGCGATGTCGGAGGGGTGTCGATGATTGTAGCCGTTGGAAGACCGACTGCTTTGGCGGTACTGCCGTCTTGCAACAGCAGTTGATGGTGACCACTGCACAAGTGTGCCCCGTGAGAGGCGCATCGTGCTTGTTGGTCAACTCTCCTGACCGGCGCTTGTGAGTGATCACGTTGCGCAGGTCGTTGGAGAAGAGTGCTACCCTCACACCCCTCTCAGGCGCATGGCAGGGCCAAGCGCCGGGGTGGTCGGGTGAGTGCTGCGCCCCCTGATCTAATACCAAGCAGGCATCACGATCAGTAGTGGGGGAACCACAGCATTTGAAGTGACTTGAACGGACCTCAAACGCACAACCAGAGGAGGCGCGGGAGTTCAAGACCACTGAGTTTGCCTCTCTCGGCTTGGTTGTGCACGCAGTGAATGCGCCCAAGCGAGATGAGGACTTTGAAGGTCGACTCGTTGTTGGTACAGAAGCACTTGAGTCAACCTTGTACAGCTTGCCATCGGCAGCGCGCGTGATTGTAAGCGCGTGCCTCTGGTCGACTGCTGGCATAGCACGTTTGTGGCGCATGGCCCGTGCCGCCTTGGATTTCTTCGTACCAGCCCGCTGGGGTGCATAGTACTCAGCATCCAAATTCTCCTCGCCGTTACAGCGAGTGAGTCTGTCAAAGACAGAGGCTCTTTGTGGCACATCAGAAGTAATGCGCGGGGCATTGGCTGCGCCCCTGCTCCGTCGACGTATCTTCCTCGCCTGAGAGGAAGATGGCTGGGGAACGTGGTCAGCCACACGCTTCCCCGAGAGATGTGCTGCATCAGCGGGCGCACCTTGACTGCTGAGGACGTCAGCAGGAAGGGAAGGCTGGACGGGCGCATCCCCTTCAACGGTGGTGCCCGAGGCGTCGACTTTGCGCACCCAGACTGCGCGGGTCTTCTTCGGCTTCGACAGGCGCTTCGAAGGACTCGCACTTCCTTCAGAAATGAACTCCTCGTACGCCTGTTGATTGAGACGCACTACCAGCGTCTTGTGGGAGGAGCCCACCTTCACGTCGTCGGCCTGTGACACAACCTTCTCGGTAGAGGAGAAAGAAGTCCCCAGCAGAGTCGCCCGCTTGTTTGCCATTAAAATTGTTTTGATTGAAATCTTAATACAAACAGAATAGTGATACAATATAGGACTTAGATGTAGTCCTAAGAGTACACTTTTGTTTAAGATGGGTCCTTAGTGCCAATGGAGCGAGTGGTAATGCGTTGACTCCGTTGACCGGCTGACGGCGGTTATCGGTTCTCTGAAGGTGTTGATTGCTCTGGGTGCTGGAGCTTGCTGAGAGGAGGAAGACTTTGAGTGTCTAGGACTGCCTCTCTAGTGATTCTCTCTTGTGGATTCTTTTTTGAGTCTTGTTTGTTCTGAGTCTCTGTGTGTGTGTGAAGGAGATGACCCTTCTATTTATAGTTTTGCAGGCTGGCTGCTCATGCGCGCATGCAGGATGCGCCGGTGTGGGGATGCCACGTGGAGGTTGCTGATGGAGGCGTACGGATGCTGCGCCCTGATCGAGGGGGAGAACTCTTCATACTGCTGTTGTGAGTCGGCACGTAGCAGAGAGAAGATCTTTCTGTTGCTGAAATCTTGGACGAGTTGAGTCAAAGGACACGTGTCATCGACTCATGGTTCGAAGATCTCGAATTTGGTGGAGAGGAGTGATCTGGTGGGCTGCGCCTTGGATTGGGCGCAGGAGGAGGCTGCGGCTCATAACCTTTAGGAGTTACAAACCATTTGGGGCGCATGGCTTTTGAGGCGCATGCAGGCGACTTTCCTTCTGTCTTTCGAGATCAGAGAGCAGTCTGAGGCGCATGGCTTTTGAGGCGCATGCTGATTTGGACGCATGGCCGTAGAGGCGCATGCTGATTTGGATGCATGGCCGTAGAGGCGCATGCTGATGGTGAAGTGGCCACGTGGCAGTAGCCGTCGAAACAAAGTCATGATGATGCTGACGTTGCCGACGCTTCGTTTTCTGAAAAGCTGTCAACTGTTCAGACTTTGGGAGGCGTGCTGCCAACTCTGTCAGTTCAGCATTTAATATTGGTGACGTTCGATGGACAGCTGAGTGGGCGCATCGGTTGGCGTTCCACTCGGTATGGAGATGTGTGGGGGCGCACCTTCTGTAATGCGTCGAGTATTGTAAGGCGCGTCTGTGTGATGCGCCTGATGCCGAAGGGCGCGTCCGTGTGATACGCTGTCTGGCTGGCGCATCGGACATGTCTTTTAATGATGCGGCTGTCTCGCTCTTCGAGTGCCATAAATAGCCGTTTGGCTGAATTCGAGGCGTCCGGTTCATCCATTTAATGTAAATTCATTGTACGGAATTCGGAGGGCCATCCACTTGGCACGTGGGTTTGATTTGCCCGGCCTATAAATAGTGGCATGGAGAGAAGACTTGCTTCTCATTCCCTCACGTACTTCCAACATGAACTTGAACATGCGGGTGCATTCTGTTGACGAAGTGCTCCCGAGGGTGAAGATGAGACGCTGTGTTGTCTTCGATGCACTTGAAGGTGACTGTTACATCCAAAAGACGGAGTTGAGGGCTTCCGAGACAGGCGGAAGGTGCCTGTTGCATCCAAAGATAGGGATGCTCGGGCCTTGTCCCCGTTATTCCGGAAGAGCCGTAGATCGGAATGGCGGTGCTAGGCTTTAGCCGCGGTTTCGATCACGGTCTTCCTTCGGCTTTGGAGGCTCTTTCGAAGCCTCCTCTGGCCACAGCATTTGTGGTGCTCTTCTCTTCCTTGGTTCCAGCCAGAGGGTTAAATGCTTTGCTTGGCGAAGCACTTATCAGGTGAGCCTGGCTGGAAGGGCGGCACATAACTGGGCTCTGCTCGGCCAGGTGAGCCTGGCTGGAAGAATTTGGCTGAAGGGATGCACATAACTGAGCTGGATGCACATGACTGAGCTGCTGAAGATATGGTGGGATGCGCCTGGTTGGAGGCGCATGATGTCTGCTGCGCCTGATGACAGCGCATGGTGACTGGCAGCGCATGATGACTGCTGCGCCTAACTGGAGGCGCATGGTGCCCGTTGGCTGTAGACTTAGGATCTTTCCTTTGTAGAAATTCTCCTTTGTACAACCTTTTCTAGACATGGAATAGACTTTTATATATAAATAAAAAGTCCTTCTTCAAATGTCTATACTTATTGACTTTGCTGTGAAGTTCTTCGTCTGAGTTCTGGCGCATGTAGTGTCTGGCGCATGGGTTTTCTGTTTGTGAAATTCCATGCTTCTACAGTACGTATTTGGAGATCTTCAGTTTTTTCGTTGAGGATACTGAGTTTGTACGTATTTGCGGATATTGATTTGGTTTGGTTTGTTGAGGATATTATATATTGACATTGTTCGTTGCGGATAGTATTTTTTCTTTATATTTTTTGTATATTCTGGAATGTATTGTGCGTGCCGATGTTGAGTGTTCCACCGAAGGGGTCAGCAAACCCAGTGATTGGATTCTGTATTTTGTATTTTGTATTTTGTATTTTGGCACAAGTTCCAGCTCCATTTGCATTCTGGAACCTATTTTTTTATATTTTTTTAACTTAGCGACGTTTTTAGCGACGTTACCATTAGTCGATAAATATTAGCGACGTTAATAAATGTCGCTAAAAGCGTCGCTAAATGCTGACGTGGCAACACGTGGCACCATAATCTGATGTCAGCTCGTCGTCGCCAAAACGTCGCAACAGTGTCGCTAAACGGCGACCACACGATAACGTCGCCATATACGTCGCTAATTAGCGTCAACGACCAAACGTCGCAAATAACGTCGCCCTAGCGACGTTTTCTCGTTTAGCGACACATTTTTTCTGTCGTTTCCAAAACATCGCCCAAAACGTCGCTAAATTCACTTAGCGACATTTTCATCGAGTTTAGCGACGTTTTGTAACGTCGCTAGTCTGACAAATTTTTGTAGTGAGTTATTTCCTAACCGTCGCACGTCTCAGATGTATCGGTGGCCAGCCAACTATGCGAGTCCGTATCCTACATGTGACTCATAAATCGTTATAAAGAAAGTGTCAAGGCCATATGAGATATACAAGTACCTCACATCAATGAGTGATCATCTAGTACTAAGTCATCATGCATAAAAATAAACAAAAATAGTAATAGTCGTTTACACCCAAGTATGACTTCGATGCATAGTATAATAGAAACATGTAAACAATAATAATAGAATAAAATAACAAGAAAATATAATATAAATGAATAGTAAACAGTGGCAAGGTATCTTGTCTAGAGGTGGTGTGCAGCAATAGCAACGTCCAGTAACATTCAGACCGTCAGAAATCAAGAACAATGAAAGTCAACTCCCGCAAATGTCCTCGAATGCTGAAATAAATATCATAAACATTTTCGGTATAAAAAAAATCTAAGATTGCCTACCCATAAGTCTAATTCTGGACACATGGACAAAATTATAATTTTGGGCTAAATCGATATACGCCGTTGGACCTCTTTGCATCGAAAAGCGTGTAAATATCTCTTATCTCTAAAGCCATCAAGTTATATGTCTACGGGTCCAATTTTATGATATGAACCGTATGATCAAAGTTGGATTCCGGTGAGCCGTACACAATTTTGCCAGTAGGAGTTGGCGGGTCGTGGGCCCGCCAAAATATCGTTCAGGTCGACCTTTTCAGAATTGAACCAAACTTGGCTCACAAGACCAGAAAAATGACACGGGTCCAGTGGCGTAAGTTTCATTTCGAGATGACGAACTACATGAAGTTGTTGGCTAGCTTGCAAAGGGGCCGATAATAGAGAATCTTGACTTATCGTCTCGATTTTGTCGTGCACGCACAATGAAATCGAGTTCCGTCGAATTGTACACATCCGCGAAGTTGATACGCACCTTTTGATTCTTTTAGTTCGTGACCACGTCGCCCGGTTTGTCGGGACACATGCTGTATAGGGAAATTTTCTAAATTTTCTACTATTTTGAAACTAATTTTTGTCAATTTTGGGAGATTGATTTCTCGACGCATAGTCGACGAAATCTAAATCCACAAGAAGGGTTCTAGAGCCCTATAGGTTGTCTAAGATTGTCTTCAAGTAGATTTTTGAAATTCCTAATGTTTGGTTAGAAAACTCTCTTCGAATCAGGGTTTTGGACAGCCTTATTGTTCTATTTTTGAACAATTTTTTGACAACTTCGTGTCAATTTTTTGGATCGATGGTTCGTCTGCATCAAATCCTATTTGTGGGGACTTCTAGTGGTTTATGTAGGCTCTCGATAAGAGTTTACAAAATCGAAAATGACCGAGAATATAGGAAGAAATTGGATAGGAAAGAAAGGTACCTGACAGCGATTTAAGAACAGAGTCCCCTCTGTTCTTAGTCGGGTACGACGGTGCTGGTGGCGCTGCAGCATCGCTCCGACATCGTACGACATGGGCAGGCGGTTGGTACGCGCTGGAAGTGTTCGATCGGTACTCTTCTTATATAGCCGGATAATAAGTCATATTTCCTTTTAATTTTTTGAGATTTAAACTAGGATTTTAAGGTGAAATCTCGTGGAGAATCCTAATAGGATTATGAAATTTTTTGAACGAAATTGATAAGGATTTGAATCCCAATCAAACCGAGTCTCTCATGCGCCTGTGCGGGCTCGGGAATACGACAGTACTGTTCATATGAACAGTGCTGTGAAGAAAGAATTTTTTCTTGTTTTATATATATATATATATATATATATATATATATATATATATATATATATATATATACAGTGTTGTAAATTTCGGTAGGCGGATTCGGTGCGGCAAAGGGGTGCCTAGTGCCTAGGCCGCCTACCGCACAGAATTTTTTTTTTTTTTGAAGTTTTGGGTTTTAATTTTGAAAATCTTTGATATTTTTTTGGAATTTTTTGAAATTTGAAATTTTATTTATTTATTATTAAATTTAATGATTTTTTTTATTATTTTTTTAGAATCTGAATTTTTTTGAATTTTAAAAACTGAAATTTCAAATTTCAGAAATTTCAAAATTCAAAATTTTAAATTTCCCGCTTTTGTCGAACAGGCCGAACAGGGGCCGATTTGGCCGAACAGGCCCGTCTAGGGCCGAACTGGCGCCTAGGTGGCCGATTTGGGGGTTTTCGATGCGGCAGGCGGCCGCCTAGCGCCTAGGCCGATTTTTAGAACACTATATATATATATATATATATATATATATATATATATATATATATATATATATATGGGAGCGGATCGGGAGCCCCGCCCGCGGAGCCCCGCCGAAGCCCCCGCGATCCTTAGCCGTTGGATCGCGCGGGCCCCACACGGTCCCCGCGCGATCCGATGGTGCAGGGGGGGCGGGGCTTCGACGGGGCTCCGCGGGCGGGGCCTTTGATCCGCTCCCTATATATTTTTTTTTAATATTTATATATATATATATATATATATATATATATATATATATATATATATATATATATATATATATATATATATATATATATGCACATAAAAATAAAATAAAATTCCAGAAATTTCTAAAACTCAATAAATAGTTATAAAGTATTTTTAGTAAAAATATTGTGCAAGAAAAATATAATAAAAATTATGTAAAATTAGGGGTTCCAGACCCTACAGACTGAGAGCGACACTCGGGCCTCTCAAGATGGGGTGGCCGAGAGTGTCGCTGAGTATCCGCCCGCCACAACTTCCTCTACCATGGCTGCTTGAAACGAATGACCTTTTTGTATAGGTCGCGGGTGGAAGAGGGAAGGAATGACGCGTCTACGGCACAGACTCCTTGGCTCGCAGCTTTCGGTATACTCGAGACCTCCACCACCAACGTCTTCTGCTGCGACGCAACCTGATAGGATAAATCAAATTATTTTGGCGATGAACACATTGTTGGCCACAATTGTGGGTATGCAGGAGTCGATCAGTAGCTTGCAGGCCTCCATAGAGCATGGTTCTTCCGGTGTACGTGCTCCTCGTGTTGTCCATGTCGCCATGACATCTGGTCCTTCTGGTGCCTCTACTCCTCTCGGAGCCTCTGCTCCTTCCGGTATTGTGCTTCTGGTCTTATTCTATCTACTGGCACAGTGATGAGGCTCTTAAGTATGTTGCTACCGAAGGCGTTAAGTTCACTACCATCTGAATTGGTGAATGAAATTCCTTCGGACGTGCTCGAACGTGCGTGATCATGGAGCACCGCCAAATCGGTAATTTTGTTTATATTTGATATTTATTTGTGTTGTAATAATTGCAGACTTGTGGATGTTGTTAATTTGTGTTTAGTACGAAGATGAACTTGTGGATGTTATTTATGTACTTTGATTATTATTTTTCGACATGTATTTGAGTTGAAACTTTTGGACATGTATATATGCGAATAATTTTATTATGTTAATTATATATCTTTTCTGAAGTATGTCTCATGTGTGTTTCCAGCGTGCGTTTGTGCCATTGTAGGTCCGATTGGATGAAAATTCTACATCGGGTTGCGCTGGGTGGTTGATATATTGATTGTGCTTAATAAGGTTTTTTCGTAGTGCTGTGAGGCTTGTATTTAAATATTTGTTTGAAGTTCTGTGACCATTAGCGATGGCTTTCCGACTACCCGCAACGTCCTTGCGACTTTTTAGCGACGGATATGGATGTCGCTAAATAAGTTTTCATTGTTTGATGACGGATTGCCGACATACGTCGACAGAAAAATGACTACTTTCCGACAGAATAAAATGTCGATGTTCTATCGCCACCTTGAGTATTAGACTTTTATTCAGTATCAAAAACCTATGCTATGTTACTGCAACAACGCTAAGGTCGATGCAAATCCGTCGCTATATAGTTGTCTATAGTATCTACAGTACTGTCACTCATCCGTCGCTAATACGCCACCAAATTAATCCGTCGCTGAAACGTCGCAGTGTCATCAACGAAATTAACGTCGTCACTACGCCAGTTTGTAGTCGAGGATTCGATTGATTGGCGACAGATTCTAGGTGACGTGGAATTTACCGACGAAAAATAATCGTCTTTTTTTCGTCGCCAGGTAATCACTTATATTATTTAGCGACGGTTTGGCGACGGATATGGACGTCGCTAAACCTCTGTGAGTATATATACTTGTATCTTTTGTAGATTATGCTTCATTTTGCTATTACTCTCCTGCTGTAGTCTAGTATTTTCAAGCCATGTTATTCTCGGACTTGTTTGTACATGTGTATTATCGGTCAGGGCCGGCTCCAGTATTTTGGAGGCCCTAGACAGATCTCATAAATGAGGCCCTCTCGTCATCCTTCTATATAATTTTTTATAAAGCAAATCCAATAAATGTTGAATGAGGGCGTAGACAAGTCCTCATACTCTCCTCGCTTTTTTATGTGCAAAATTGTCAATTAGATCGTTGTGATCACGTTTAGCTGTCATTTTTTTTCTCAATAGACAACATGGCCAAACCGTTCAATCGATCTTGTGACATAGTTGATCGAAGATAATTTTTTATCAACTTCAGCTTCGAAAAACTTCTTTCGGCAGTAGCTATTGTAGCTGGTATAGTCAATATTATTCTATAAGCTACCCAAGCATTAGGAAAAACAAAGCACAATTTTTTGATATACTCCAACACTTCAATTGGTTTGGTTAACCTCTCCGGTAATGCTTTTCTCAACAATTGTAATTATGAAAATAATTAAAGCGCATCAATATCAGAATCATCTCCATGTTTCAAAAAAAACTTCAAGTGCAACACATGAATGCTTTAAACTCTCATCTTCTGCAGCTTTCAACTTGCTCAAGTTAAATAAGAATCCAAAAGTGTTTTCATACTTTTGAAACTGTTCAAATCTTGTCTTGAGTGAAGAAAGAACATTATCAATTATTATTATAAAATAATTAACCCGAAAAGATTCTTCAGCCGCTTGTATTGGTTCATCCCTAGAATTCTCATCAAAAAATTTCTTTTTGTGTCGAACACGAGTTTCACGAAAAATGGGTTCAACCTCCATTTCCAAAGCAATCTTTTCAGCTTCAATCTTCGCAATTTCAAATCCAGTATTTCTGTACTCTTCAAAAAAAAGATGAGGCCTCGCAAGATATTTATACACTCCTCAATATTTATTTCTTTTTCTTGGAGAATCTTGCTAACTTTATTCACTTTCTGTAAAATTTTGAACCAAATCACCATGCCAACGAGAAAATCAAACTTACGAAGTTCATAGTTTGCTAAAGATCCAGCCTTACTCGATGTAGTTGCATCAACACTATGTTCTACTAGATGAAGCAAAGCTTCTCTTATTTGAGGAGATTGAAATCTTACTACTTTTATACTAGCAACACGACTTTCCCAACGTGTATTCGACCATGACTTTAGTGTAATCCCTTTTCCTTTATGACCCTTGACATAAGATTTGAGAACCTCCCATCGCTTTGTTAAACCAGAGAATAATTTATAAATCTGTTGTATCACTCCAAAAAATGATTTAGTTTGAACAGAACTCATGGCCATATCACATAAAGCAAGGTTAAGAGAATGACAACCACATGGAGTATAAAATGCCCTGGGATTCTCTTTTAGTACCCGACTACTTACACCTTTGTATTGTCCTTTCATGTTAGAACCATTATCATAACCCCGCCCTCTCATGTCATTTAAATCAAGTTTTAAAGTTTTCAAAACTTTTTTAAGTTCATTGAAAAGTGCTCCCCCTGAGGTTTCATCGACTTTTAAAAATTCAATAAAGAACTCTTCTACTATTAATTGGTGTCGTTGAAACATCAACACATCTCAAAACAAGAGACATTTGTTCTTCGTGACTAACATCCGGAGTACAATCAAGAATGACAGAAAAATATTTTACTCCTTTGACAATATCAATGATCTTGCTCTTAATCTCACCCGCCAACACAAGTATTAACTCGTTTTGAATATTATGACCAAGATAATGGACCCGACAGATCTGTTTTTTTTAATACGTCTAAGATGTTCTTCCATTATCGGATCAAAATCAGCAATCATTCTTATTATACTTAAAAAATTTCCACTGTTGTGATCATCAAGTTTCTCATTACTCCCACGAAATGCCAAATTACAACTAGCAAGAGTTTTCACAACACACATAATTCTCCTCAAAACTTCTCCCCATTACATTTTTTTTCTTTCTCGATGGCTTTTTGATTAGCAGAATCAATTGTTAATTTTTTTCACAACCTTGTTTCTGCCTCCATCCAGTCAGTTAAACTATTGAAGTGGTCATTACTCTTTTCATGCTCACTAAGTCTCGAATGAATATTTTTCCAATCATTATAGCCTATACTTGCTGTTGTTAAAGGACTTGGCACAACTTTCTCTCTTTTGAATATGACACAACAAAAACAGAATACCTTATTAGTCTTTCGAGAGTATATTAGTCATGGCCTATCAAGTTTTTCTCCATTTGGCAAAGATCGTGTGTAATATTTATTACAGAAGCTTCTACTTTGGACATTAGCCGGATACACTTCATCCATGACTCTTTTTGGGCCCTTCTCTACTAATATATCAATTTTTTTTGAGACATATTACTCTCCCAATTTCCCGGATCAAACAAATCATTTAAATCTTCATCATTCATATCTAAATTTTCATTCAAATTTTCATTATCAATTATATTCTCCATCTCATTCATCTCATTGTTATTCTCTTCTACAATTCTATCTTCTTCGTGATTGTCATTTAAATGAATATCATCTATAACCAAATTTTTAGTCGAATTTTCATTAGCACTCACGTGGTTCAAATTTTTATCATTCACAATCATATTCTCAGAAAAATGTTCATCGATAATCACATTGTCAGTTAAATTAGATAGCATATTTGTAGGTTTTACATACCTATTCATAGATCCCGTGAGAGACTGCGTGAGTTTGTCTTGTCTTTCTTTTTTCTTCCTCTTCGAACTTCCCGATTCGAATTTTCTTTTACCCGTCATAATTTTTCAATTTCACGCAAACCTAACAAAAAAGGAAAATTTAGAACAAAGTACCAAATTATAACATCCGAACATGAGTACCAATTTATAACAAAGTTTATGGATGAACGAAAATTAAGAGCTAGAAGAATGGTTCTGACATGATTTTTCAACTCTCAGTTCAATATACATGGATTAAAAAGATTAGTCCAAACACGCCAAATAACGTATGTACAAAACTTCAGAAATTAAGTGCAAAAAAAGTTGGTTATTTGGTACAAATTTCTTAGGCTTCTGACTATGAACATGTGGCTAATCTTTTTTTAGTTTTCTGTGAACTGAAATGTTTATCAAATTACCTAAATTACATAATTATAACATTAAGGGACAAAAAAGTTGTTTAATGAACATGAAATTTTTACCCATAACCATTCCCAATATGTAAATGTTTTTTCAATTTGTTTATTAATTTTCTCCCATGAACGCATTAGAGAAATTTAGAAAAAGTTGTTTATTGAACAATGAACAATTTTTTTTTTCAAAACAATTCAGTGGACTGTGGTTTTGTGGACAATAAACTTTATAAATAACAAAAAGAGAGACTAATTATGAATGAACATCCCAAACATGAGTAAATTACAAAATTATAACAATAGTATATGCTTATTTGTTTAATTCAGAATCATCTATGAAAAAAATTACTTTTAATTAGAAATAATTCTCAAATTCAGAAACTAATCTACTAACAATGCTCAAATTATATGGAAACACAAACACATTAGAAGGGAAAACAAGTTTTACCTATGAGTATGCACCCTCCGGGCCTCGACAGTCAATATCAATAACATAAATTCCAAATTTCCGATCCCCAATAATCAGATTTGTTCTTGTGCGACTGTGTCGGACACGCCCAATTGCTTTAATCCGGCCAGCGATCGCCGGAATGAAGGCTATGAAGGAAAAATAAATAAAATAAATAGAGAGATTAGACTTTAGAGATTTAGTGAAAAATAGAATATGTGAGAGGGAGAGATAATATTAGCATTGCAAAAAGTGATATTTATAGAAATTCAAAGAAAAAATAGATGTTAGAAAATGGGAGGAAAATACCTACAAAGGGCTGCGCCTGCGGGAGATGAGATATTTCCGTCCGTTGCAGCCTTGGGGGAGATGTCCTCATGTCCGTTGGAGAGAGAGAGAGATCCATTGGGGAGGGAAAGATTTACGGAGGAGACGAGGAGTTAGCCTAGGCGGACGTGCGGGCCGCACGGCTTGGAGTTGGAAATAGGAACATTATTCCTCTTTTAGGTCAATGAAAATAGGGGCTGCAAGCATGCACTGCTTAAAAAAAGCAAAGTTTCAATAATAAGCCATAAACTTTCCTTAATTCCTTTCATCCAATGATCCAGGATCTGTGGGCTTTGGACTGGGCTTAACTTTTTGGCCCTGGGCTATGGAAAAAATAGCTAAATTTTTTTTTTGGAGGCCCTCCTAGGGGAGGAGGCCCTAGGCAGCTGCCTGGCCTGCCCCCCCTTGGAGCCGGCCCTGTTATCGGTGGCTAACTTTGATATATTTTGTCCATTCTTGATATTCGTATTTATGTTGATTGAGATATAGTATTGATTGTTTTGTCACAGAAATTGATAGTTAAAATATTCGACAATAGATAATGTACGTATATGTATCGAGTTGGGCTGAAATTCGCTTGATACGTAATTGGTCATTGCCACGTGTCTTGATCCTCTGTATTTTGAAATTGGGACATGACATACATCCCTTTACAAATAGAAAGACAAGTAACGAATTATACTCCTCACAAATCAAAGGTACAATTTCCCCGCAATAACAACCCAAAAACAGCCTAATCATCTCTTTAAATGGAGGTTCATTAAGTATATATATTTTTAATAATGGACTATCCATAGTAATATTAAGCATACTCGACAAAGTTTTACAATCAAACAAACTCATCAACATTCATTTGTATTTTTATATCTTTAATGAGAATACTATTCTTCAAACTATGCTATTGTTTTAAGTAACCATGACAAATATTTAGAAGGAGGGGTCTATTTCCTCTAAACATCTACCAATCGATCATATCCAAATGTACTCCGTCTACCACCAATGTTGACTAATGGCTTCACGTGCCCATCCTTCCCTTCCAACCTCTCTTTGTAACGTTAGGAAGGAACGTGCTCATCTACCACTCAAAACTTAATCAACTCCCTCTTCCCAATATATCCCTCCTTCCTTCTACCTATATATAACGCAACACCATTGAGCTTAGAATTCAAAAGCAAGCTTTTTAAGAGGAAGCATTTGATCACTCTATACTAGGTCAAACTAGTCTCTCTCTATTTATAATCCATCGATCACACCAAGAAGGGAAAAAAAAAATGGCTAGTGTAGCGGAAATACGCAAGGCGCAGAGGGCTGAGGGACCGGCCGCGATCTTGGCCATCGGCACGGCCAATCCGCCCACCGCAGTCGCGCAGAGCGAGTACCCGGACTACTACTTCAGGATCACCAACAGCGAGGACAAACATGACCTCAAAGAGAAGTTCAAACGCATGTGTAAGAACTTTAAGTATTCTTAGACTCAAATATTCTAAGGACCCTGCTATCTTGTCTGCGGTCTGTAACTATATGCCACGTGTTGTTACCGTTGCATTAGAAGAAATTTCGGAGACAGTTGGGGGCTAATAGAATTCAGTCACGTGGCTTGTGGTTACAAATAAAATATTATTTTTATTTTCTAAATATCAAATTTATAAAATGAAATGGTGGATCTAGTTTAGCTGGTTACTTTTAATATTTGTGATAATTTAGCAACACGAAAGATGCTAATAATTTGGAATCGATATATATATATATATATATACGCAGGCGAGAAGTCGATGATCAAGAAGCGGTACATGTACTTGACTGAGAAGATCCTCAAAGAAAACCCTAGTGTTTGTGCCTACATGGCCCCCTCCCTCGACGCACGCCAAGACATGGTCGTGGTGGAGGTCCCCAAGCTCGGCAAGGAGGCCGCCACGAAGGCGATCAAGGAGTGGGGACAGCCCAAGTCCAAGATCACCCACCTCATCTTCTGCACCACCAGCGGCGTCGACATGCCCGGGGCGGACTACCAGCTCACGCGACTCCTCGGCCTTCGCCCCTCCGTCAAGCGGCTCATGATGTACCAGCAGGGATGCTTCGCCGGCGGCACGGTGCTCCGCCTCGCCAAGGACCTCGCCGAGAACAACCGCGGGGCACGCGTTCTCGTCGTGTGTTCGGAAATCACCGCTGTCACCTTCCGCGGACCTTCGGAGTGCCACCTCGACAGTCTGGTAGGGCAGGCCTTGTTCGGAGACGGCGCTGCGGCCCTCATTGTCGGCGCAGACCCAATCGAGAACGTTGAGCGGCCTCTCTTCGAGATGGTCTCCGCAGCGCAGACGATACTGCCCGACAGCGAGGGGGCGATCGATGGCCACTTGAGGGAAGCGGGCCTCACGTTCCACCTGCTCAAGGACGTCCCAGGGATCATATCGAAGAACATCGAGAAGAGCCTCGAGGAGGCATTCAAGCCGCTGGGGATCGCAGATTGGAACTCGTTATTCTGGATCGCCCACCCGGGAGGACCGGCCATACTAGACCAGGTCGAGGCGAAGATCGGGCTGAAGCCGGAGAAGCTGAGGGCGACGAGGCACGTGCTGAGCGAGTTCGGGAACATGTCGAGCGCCTGCGTGCTCTTCATTCTTGATGAGATGAGGAAGCGGTCCGTCGAGGAGGGGAATGCGACCACCGGGGAGGGGCTCGAGTGGGGAGTTCTTTTCGGGTTCGGGCCTGGGCTGACGGTGGAGACGGTGGTGCTGCACAGCGTAGCTGCAGCTTAACTGTTTGTCTGTGCGTATATATATGTACGCAAAGTACCATAAGATGCTTCGGCTTGATTGAGGACCGAGCATGATCAATCCCCCCATTATTATGTATATGGCTTTGATTGCCAGTTTTTATGTTGTCGTTTTTATGAAAAGAATAATGTTTTTTTTAATAATTCTCTACAGCTTGTCAACAAACGTTTCATTTTTGTCGATATGTTTGCTTTTTTGTCGTAGGTGTCGTGAAGACATCGGAGACGTTTTCGACGTCGTGAGCGAAACGCGACGTTGAGTTGTCGGTGTCGAAAGACGTCGGCCGTCCCGTGAGGGTATGGAGCGTACGGAGTGCGCAAGACCTACATGTGGGACGATGTGAAAAAGTCAATGCGCACAAGATCTGCACGAAAAATCTGAAACGACATGATGATCGACTAAAATTCTTGTACGAAAATACACACAATTTAACTGAATTTAGGATTTGAAAAAATAAAAAACTCATCTACGAAAGTGAACTGGTTTGAGGGATCGGGATGGCGTTTCAAACATCTAATCAGTAGGCAAAGTCAAAAAGGTGTCAAAGTTATGAATAAGGACGAATTGTATCCAACATGAAGAGAAAACCAACTGTCACCGTTCTTTATGCATAGATCATCATGCACATGTGTCACGTTTCGTTTTTTAATAATCGGATATGAGTACGTGATTATGTCCAATCTATCCCATAGTATTAATTTAATATGTTGTGTTAGTATAATAATTGTATCATATTTTTTAAAATGACTAATAGATTAAATTTAACATTATGATATCAATAATATTCATGTAGTCGATACTTAAACTTAGCAGTGTCCCACTGTGCATTAAATGTATCATCATGCTTTTTTGTCTGACATGGATTTGCAGACAAGCAGTAAGAAAGATAAGCAGGACATATGCAATGAAGAATTCATGATGAACCAAAAACGACGTTATACCATAAGATTTCTCTGAATCTTCCAACAACAACACCAGAGCCTCGCACTCGGGGATTGCGTTGTCCGGTCAGCGAACGGGTGTCGTCGGGGTAGCGCCCCCCTCCCCCCCCCCCCACCCGTTGGGGGTTCGGGGGCGAAACCCCCGAAATATATTCGAATTTTCAAATCTGTTTATCTTTGGACGACTATCGTCAAAAAATGCATCATCGTACAAAGGAAGAAAACAAGTCATGTCATGCCTATAGGATACATTGGTCATATACATGCTACTCAGATTTATATTTTATTATGTATTTTATCTTTATTTTATAGGATCAAATGTATATCGGGTTCGCAGTTGGCACTAGGAAGCTTAACCAATCTAAGTCCACTCAAATCAACCTGAATCCAAACCAGAAACTTGCTGGAAACATGGTGACCGTACTCGGACCGAGATCTATCCGAACTCTGACCTAACTCGGCCATAATAAAACATAATTTTCTGGTCGGCCTCTTCTTCCTGAAGAGATGCTCTAACGTTCGAATTTATAAAGATTAGGGGCCCAAACACGGTCCCAGTAAACATATAAATAGACCTTGATTTTTTCACTTGAAACTCAACAATTCATTCTAAACCTACTTATCTATTATGATCTTTAAATCTTCCATCTCCAAGAAACCAACTCCCAGTCTTTTAGTGATGTAGACATAAATAGACATGATGTACTCTATTTACCTCCCCTCTAGAGTTGGCACACTAGAAGACTGAAAGTTGGTTTGTTGGAGACAAAAGGCACATCGTTAACTATGCATCATCACCAATATTAGCAGAACGGTGCAGATCATAGTATGCAGCCGCTGGATAAAAATAACGTTGAGCATCTGGATCATCAATTCGATGTTCGAAACGATGTAGGTGCCGAATTAGAGGAACATGACATGTAGGTGCAGGAGCCATACTCCACTGAATGTCAGAAAGATATTCCCAATAGCCTGGGCATGATATGTAGATCAAAAGTTCAAAGCTTGGTAACGATCGTCTTTGTCACACCCTAGTCCCAAAATCCATAAGGACTAGAATATGTGGCATGCAAGCAGACACACTCCATAGGTGTAGCCAATTTAATGGGCCAAATAAAAAGTATCTTAAGCTGTAAAATAATATAATACATGGCAGTAACAAGAAACTATACTCATCCACATAATCACAAATAATGATAAGACAACATCTTATTGAATAAAAGAACTGCATAATGTCAAATGGAATAAAGATAGTCACATGGGAAAAAAAACCATGGATACAAGTCTCACATAAAAATGTAAATAAAATGATACAAGTCTTCAGTTCAGACATAAAAATAAATAATAAAAATGTCTACTCAGATGCAATATCGTCTTCCTCATCTGGTGCAAAAGAAGAATAGACTCCCGGCCCGTACTCCTCTACCAAAATCTCGTCACCTATATCTGTGGAACAACCAGGTCCTCAAGGGACATACCAAGGTACATAATATACAAGATAAAGTACAGTGAATGAAATATCTCGTGTGACTAAACCAAACTGATATGACACTTTGAGCACAATATTCTCAAGCGCAGACATCTCCAAAGTAAATACAACATGACATGAATATACATATAGCCATAGCGTCGTATCGGAGTTTTAATGGTAACTAAGAGAGAAACATGGATCACAAGAAATAGATAATCTCTTTGAATAAATATATGTACATAATATAAATGTGTAGTGAACAACATGGCCTGTGCAAGTAGTAGTTGTCCTCAACTCTCAAGAATCAATAAGTTGCATCCACAACTTATCGTTCTGACCTCTATTTAGACGACAAATCCTATGACACACTTCTATACAGAAAAATAAAATGACAACACCAACCATGTCCTACAGTCATCAAAATTTCTGGTATCTCAGGAAATCAAGCAGATGTATCAGGATAATATATGTGTTAATCATGTGTCGTATCCTACAGGTCTTAATGGAAATAGAATGCGAAGATCTCAGGCAGGCTCTATACATCAATACTAGACAACTTAATAGTTGAATGCACCCGAATATAATCTGGAAGCACGTATTGATATATCCACTAAGGTCCATGACAATAACACAAATACAAGAAATAAAATACAAATGATAAAAAAAGAACTAAATGATAGCAAGGTACACTTATCTGATTCCGCAATATGAAGATAAAATGTCGCTCCCGTGTCAAGGCCTCCAAAATCTAATGCATCTAAATAATTAATTAACTACAATAAATACATAGCCAGAAAATTTATAATATAACTAAATTATCTAAAATATTATTACTAACCATAAATAAGCATGTCCAAATACCTCATGAGACAATTAAATTCATATATAACAACACACATATTTCTATGAGACATCGGGACCTAATTTTAAGGTTTCTAACTTCCAAAATTCTCGGTTAAGTCCCTAGTTCAAGGACGTGCATGTAAATCATCTAAAATTATAAAAATAATGATTCTAATACAATTTATATGGAAATTGACCTTTGAATTCTAGATTTGAAATTCTAAGAAAAATTCCTGACTAGTTGACTTCTATGTCAGCTAGTCTCCCCGAACTTGTCCAGAACATCACCAAACTTCTAATATCACTTCTATTATAACTTAAATACATGAAATATTATTTCAAAACATAATTAGTACTAATTATTTTATAAAAAAATGAACTTGATTTCAATGACCAAATTAATCACTAAGTTTTAACTATTCTATGTCAGCAACTTACTTGAAAAGCTAGTATTTGATCCCTATTTTTTTATCAGATCTAAAACGATAAAATCATAAAAATATGTTTAGAAATCATATTTTACAGCAATAAAACTATACTAAATTTAGTTTGGAAAATTCTAACAATTTCCTAAATTCCACACTAATGGTGCTCAAACTAGTCTTACCGTAATCCGATTTCTCAACAATCCAACATGCAACTTCTACTGATAAAAATATAGAATAAAAGAAATAAAAATTTAATTTTTATGATATTAACCTTATATTTTCTACAAAACTAATATCATGGGGTTTGAGATGGAAAAATGTGGAATCTTTAACGAAATCCTTTGCTAGAAGGGTTGTGTGTCTCCTCCTTATCCAAGGTCCCAAGCTTTCCTACTTTGCTTGCTTGTTAGCCCCTTCTTAATGGGTTATTGAAGGTTGGATGGTGAAGATGGTGCTTCTAGGATTTGTTTTGAGAAGTTGGATGGATGAAAAAAGGATGGATTTTCTGATTGAGGGAGAGGCTGTTGATGTAGAGGATGAAGATGGATGGCTATTGAGGGTTGTTGAAAATTTGGAGATGGAGGAGAGAGGGGGTTCGGCCAAGGGGGTGGAAGAGTTTTCTAGGGTTTTGGTTAGGGTTTTGATGGTAGTTGATATATATATATATATATATATATATATATATATATATATATATATATAATGGAGCATAGGAAGAGGCAGCGGGCGGGTGGCCCTCTCCTCGCCACCCTGCCCCCCTCGTCGGGATATGGTGGGTGGGCTATCCGATCGGCCTCCCCGGCCCAGCGGCAGGCCTCGGTTGCTTCGTCCCCCTGGGCAGATCACCACCCACAGGTCGGCCGGGCTCCGCCTGGCCTGCCCCTCAGTGGTGTCTCCCCCCCTCCTCGCCGGTTTCCCATCGACCGGTCCCCCCTCGCCCCCCCTATCTACCCCCACCCTCCCACTCTTCCTCGACGTCGTCGTTGTAATCGGCACCGGCGCCACCGGTCGAAGATGGGCTCCCCGACGATCTCGCCCATCGTCGCTACGGCTCTTTCCGTCGTCCAACCCGCCCCTCCGCCGGTTGTGCCTCCTTCCCGGCCGGCAGGAGCGCCTACCCTCACGGCGCCCACCCCTCCTCCGGCGCCCCCTCCTCTCGCAGTACCCCTGTCGTGGCCGACACCCCCACCAGCAGCTCCGGCGCCCCCGCCCCCGGCGGCCGCCTTCCTCTCGCTCCAGTGGCCTACCAGCGCCGGCGGCCCCAGATCGGTCCCAGCCTCCACACCCTCGCCGTTGCCCCCCTTTCGTCGGAGGCCCCCCCGTCGAGGGCCTCGGTGGCTGCGCAGGCGCAAAGGACAGCCGCCCCATCGGTGGTGACGCCCCCGGCGCCGCCCACGTCCTACCCCACTCCTTCCGGAGACCTAAGGTGTTCCCTCCGCCTAATGCTGGAGGAGCCCCCCCGCAGGCGGTGGTAGGCTTCTGTCCGCCGTCCATCTCCTTCCGGCGGCCCAACCCCCCATCCCCCCTCTCCGGTCGCGTGTTCGTCGCCTCCCCCGTCTTCGACGGCCGCGCACTCCGCTCCTTCCCCCTGGCTTTTCTCCCCTACCCCCCGATCCGGTGGACGCCGGTCAAGCCTCAGCCCCGCGCCCACCCTTCCCTCCTCCCCCTAGGGTCTCCATCCCCGGCTTCCTTGCCGGAGTCCCGCCTTCTGGCGCTCCACGCCCCCTACACGCTCTCCCCCTCCCTCAGCCCCCTCCCCCTCCACGCTCTCCCGCCTACTGGCCCTCCACCCCCTCCACGCTCTTCCATCCGTCGCCCACCTCCCGGCAGACGTAGGCGGTCCTCTCCCCTGTAATCGACGGCACCCCCACCCTTCCCTAGATCCGTCGGAACAACCCGGCCCCAACCTCCTTCGCTGGTCGGCCCGCCGATGCGCCCCAGTCTCCGGCCCGTCCGTCGGTCCCCTGCTTCGCTGCGCATGGGCGGGGGGCCCAAGGATACCTCGTGTAGCGTGTCCTCCCCCTTGGGCAGTGCAGCCTCCCCGGGCAGCGTGCCTGCTTTGGGCAGTGTGCCCTGACCCACGTTGGGCTGTACGCCCCTTTGATTTCAAATTTTCGAAATCTTTTGTTATTTCGAATTTTACTTTTTCCGTTTTTTCCACTTTGCTCTCCAGGGCTTTTTGTGTTTTGAACCCTGGCACCTGTAAAGCTCGTTAAGAGCCACTTTTCTCATTCAATAAAATGATGTTTGATTAAAATATATATATATATATATATATATATATATATATATTTTACATATATAAATATATATATATATATATATATATTTTATATATATATATATATAAAATATATATATATATATATATATATATATATATATATATATAGGCTTCTAATGAGTTGCATACAATATTGGGTTTCCGATTGAGTTTAAGGGTGGCGGCCAGATGGGGCTGCTATGGGTGGCCGACCCTAGCCCGGGGTTCTCATGTGAGGTTTGATTTGGTTAGTTTAGGGTTTGGTTGGTGTGGGCGTTGGGTGGTTAGTCAATTGCTATATATATATATAGATTTCCAGAACCCCTAGTTTAGTGTGCGTATTGATCGATGGAAGTTTAACAGATCTAAGACGTGTTCTAACCCTTCATAGCAGAACTAGGGTTCAAGAATTATACCTGCGACGGAAAGAAGAAGACACTTTCCAGCAAACACGAGTAGTCACGATCCCAAGATCTTCTGTACGTATTCCTTTCTCGGGTTAGACATCGTGTGGGCGACGATCTTCCAACCTTTTCTTCTCCTTGGCATCCCTTCCTTTCTCTCCTTATGTGAATCAAGAATTTAGAGAAAGCTTCTTATCTATGATGAGATCATGATGGTCAGAGAATAGAGGGTATATATAAGGCTACGACAGGGACAATGAGAAAAAATTAGGATTAGGTCTCCTAACGGATCTGGGTATCCCGAGTTCTGTCTGAACACACAACCTAGGCCCATCAACAATAGCTCGGTCCACTAAAGAGCTATTGTTGCACTACCTTCCTAATCCTAAATTATGATTGTGGGCTCATTTTATTATATGTTCGTTTGGCTCTCCATGTTAAGATATCGAATGTCCGTCGATCAAATTAAGTTACTAACAACTATATTGATCGACATATTTTATCCTTAAGTAGTACCACTCAACTTTATTTGTCATGTCAGATATAATCTATTTGCAGGGTTTACATGACAATCCTTATGAGCTCCTTAAGGGGACATCATCAACCAGACGTATCGGGACATGGATTCCTTTTATAATCAATAGTCCATCATACATACACTGTTATTACCCAATTAATAGAGATTATTGACCCATAATGAATTTCACTCTTTTATGAGTTAAAGTAATGCACACTGCATATACATGTTTATTATTATATCTGTATTAAGAGCACAAAGCATCCATAATAACAGAGGTATTTGTTCTCTTATGTAGTCAATACAAAGAGAACAACCTCAAGTCGTCCTGTTCAATACACCCAAAGTATACTAGTGTAAACCTATAGTCAAGATAGACTAATACCAGATTACACAATAACCTTTCCAATGGATTGTCAAAGTCCATCTAGGTTGTGAACTACTTATATATTCCATAGAAAACTGATAATATGATCTTCTGTGTGACACCACACACCATATTATCTATAATATAGAATATTAAACACTTGCATTAACACTTGCAACAAATATAATATACAAACATTTGTGATTCTCATTCAAAATTTAAGAAAATAAAATTAATACAAAAGTGATACTTTTAGTATATAATCCTAACAATATATATATATATATATATATATATATATATATATATATATATATATATATATATATATATATATATAGGCCTTCTAATGAGTTGCATGCAATATTGGGTTTCCGGTTGAGTTTAAGGGTGGCAGCCACATGGGGGCTGCTATGGGTGGTCGTCCCTAGCATGGGGTTCTCATGTGGGGTTTGATTTGGTTAGTTTGGGGTTTGGTTGGTTTGGGTGTTGAGTGGTTAGTCAATTGCCAACTAGGATGACACCTTGGATGCTTACTATATATAGAAACTTTCCTAAAATAGAAACATAAAAATTGAATAAATTATATATAAAAAATATATATCAACAAGAAGCTATTTGAGAGTACTATAAGGATACATTGGTTTGTGTTCTGTTGGGTCAAGTTCGAGCTAATTTGACACAATTTAGTCTCCTAAAAAATCAAAAGCATATATAATTAATTAATTAATTTATAAAAAAATATGGCTTGGGCTATAACTTTAGTTGTTAACATGCAAGGGACTAAAATATGACTATGTCATCCCTGCCATGGTTAGGATGCTAGCCATGGCACCCGACTACACTAGTCATGCCATAATTCCTGGTCAACATGCATACCAAAACTCAATCATGACTATGATTTTTTATATAATAAAAATAATTAAAAATACAATAAAAGCATATTTAATTTATTTAAAAATCTAACCAAATTTTAGGGGTTTTTACATCCTATGCATCTTAAAAGAATTTTGTCTTTGAAAAAACAATAATGCCATACTGGAAATTGAAAAGCAAGCTAAGGAAAACACAACAAGTACATACCCTGATCCTCAAACAAATGAGGAAAATGCTCTCTCATGGAATTCTCACGCTCCCACGTAGACTCGCCTGTGAATGTTGCTTCCAAGCAACTCGGACAAGTCTAATGGTCTGATCCCACAATATCTTCTTGCTATGATCAAGAATCCCAATTGGCTGCTCCTCATAAGATAAAGTCGGCCCAATTGTAATATCAGAATGATCATGCACATGACTAGAGTCTGACATATGCCTTCTCAACTAAGACACATGAAACACGTTATGTACACCTTATAATGATGGATGTAATGCAAAATGATAGACCACTTCTCCAACTCTATCAAGAATATCAAAAGGACTGATGTACCTTAGACTTAGCTTTTCCTTACTGTCGAATCGGATGGTACCTCGAGTCGGTGATATCAGCAAAAATATATGATCGCCTTCCTTGAACTCCAAAGGTCGGCGATGTGCATCTGTCCAGTGCTTCTGTCTATCTTGAACTGCTTGAAGATGTTTTTGAATATGCTTTACCTTTTCCACTGTCTGCATCACGAACTCAGGTCCGAGTATCTGACCCTCTCCTACGTCAGTCCAATATATTGGGGATCTGTATTTTCTTTTATACAGTACCGCAAAAGGCACCATCTAGATACTTGTTTCGTAGCTATTGTTGTAAAAGAATTCTATCAAGTGCAAGTGATCCTCCCAAGATCCTCCAAATTCCAGCATACAAGCTTTCGACATGTACTCAGGCGTTTGAATCGTGCGTTCTGACTATTCGTCGGCCTGACGATAATATGTAGTATGAACTTCAATCGAGTTCCCAAACTCTCCTGCATACTCCTCCAAAAAAATAATATAAATCAAGAATTATGATCCGACATAATGCTGACAAGTACACAGTACAACTTTATAATCTGCCTCATGTACATATCTGCCAATACCTCTGAGGCTGTCTTACTCGAAATGGAAAGAAATGTGCCGACTTGGTGAGTCGATCTACAATCACCCAGACTGTATTTTTTCCGCTAGGGCTCCTCGAAAATCCAGTAACAAAGTCCATCGTGATATGATCCCACTTCCACTCGGGAATGTAAAGTTGTTGTAGAAGTCCGGCTGATCTATGATGTTCAGCCTTGACATGCTGATGACCAAACATCTAGCTACAAATTTTGCACTCTCTTTCTTCATCCCGTGCCACTAGAAATGTTGTCTCAAATCTCAGTACATCTTCGTACCTTCGGGATGAATAGAGAAGATAGAACAATATGATTCTTCTATCAACTCTTGTCAAAGCTCTTCATTCAGAATGTAGGCACTTTCCACACCTCAATTTTCTATCCTTGTGAATGCACAATCCTATCTGTTCT
The DNA here is from genome assembly GCA_029216955.1 of Iris pallida. Taxonomy (NCBI): domain Eukaryota; kingdom Viridiplantae; phylum Streptophyta; class Magnoliopsida; order Asparagales; family Iridaceae; genus Iris; species Iris pallida. The sequence goes on along the minus strand of JANAVB010032618.1, from coordinate 12,257,700 downwards.
CTTGCTTTAGTCTTTTTTATGAAGTCTTTTAAATCTCGCAACCGTAGGCAAAGCTGCCTTAACACTTTCTACTAGTGAAGATTGAACTTCTAATTGTGCTAATACACCTTTTGTGCCCGAAAATATGACTTTGATCCTAAGCACCGGAAGATCCTCATGCAACTGACGCTGTGTCATCAAAAAGTAAGCTATGGGCTTCCTGCTCAAGGCGTCTGCTACTATATTCACCTTTTCATGATGATACTGCAGCTCAATGTCGAAGTCTTTCATCAAATCCAACCAACGTCTCTGCTTCATATTCAACTCTTTCTGGATAAAGACGTACTTTAGACTCTTATGGTCAATAAATATCTCAACCCTCTCGCCATACAGGTAGTGCCTCCAGAGCTTTAGTACAAATATAAATGCAGCTAACTCTAGATCATGCGTCGGATAATTTTGCTCATGAGTCCTTAACTGTCTCGATGCATAATGAACTACTTTGCCATGTTGTATCAGGACACATCCTAATCCACTCCCGGATGTGTTACTGTATACTATAAAATCTCTTGACCTTGAAGGAAGAGTCAAGGCTGGTGCTGATATTAAACGCTTCTTCAGCTCTTCATGCTCCTTATGCGTCAACTGCATCATAGGCTCAGCAATCCTCGAGAAATTCTCTACATACCTTCGATAATATCCGACAAGTCCGAGAAAACTCCTCACTTCTCAAACTGACATAGGCACTGGCCATGTCGCAACTGCCTCTATCTTTTCTGGATCAACTGAAAGTTCTTCATCAAAAATAATATGGCCCAGAAATGAGAAATTGTCTAAAAAAATCACATTTGCTGAGCTTGGCATACAACTTCTCCTTCCACAATACTCCCAACACAATTGTAAGATGCTCTTTGAAATTAAAAAAATAAGCTATAGAGAAAAAAGTGAGGATAAAAGTGTTTACTGCAGAAGAATTCTAATACGACTAGTCGTACCATTGTATCGTAGGTAGAGTATTATCAACCTATTCAATGATATCCGTCCGTTCACTCCTAGCAATTACTCTTAATAGGCTCTAGGCACACGATATTCAAGCACTCATACTCGACTCATAGTCTCACTAGGATCCGTCTCTAAGAAACTTACATGTTTCTAGCTACCCAAGCTCACAATCACACCAATAACCTAGCTTAATTATATTCTATAATATAAATATAAGGTTAGTCTATTTTAGTTATTTAATAAATAAAAGGTAATAAAAACCTATGGCTGGGTCAACCAAACATACCGTTATCAAACAACGTTAGGGTCAAGCAGAGCAGAAAAATAACCAAAATATTCTCAAGACAATACGAAGCCAATATGGATGCATATGACATAGTCACGATAAAATCAGAGAAACATATACCTCTGTAATCATATTATTTGGAGTCTGCCCTGCCAGCACACATCTGGCTGCAAAACTCCTAATTTTATAATTTAATAGATGACTGAAGTGTGTGTCCACGCCATAAAATATAGGTTCTCGAACTTATCTTTGGCCAAATCCATGAGATGTTTCCAAGTTACCTTTTGCGAATACATGAGAAGAGTCAATCAAAATGCATAGGATGTAGTTTAAGTAAAATCGGAGAAACATATACAACCATGATACCGTTATCTGAAGTCCTGTCTGCCAGTATTTCTCTGGCTGTAAAAACTTTCGATTCCATAATACAAGGATAATATAATTTCTCGAGCTTCCTTAAACCAATCCAAAAGACATTTTCAACAATTTTAACAAAAAGCAACGAGAAGATTTACGCAAAAAGTTAAAGGAAAGGGTTTAGTCAAATCATAGGAATTGTGGTAAAACATAATCAAACTGGATGCAGTTAATCAGTCAAAAACGATTCGAAACAAAGTCAAGAGAGGTGATCAAGCATGTGAATGAGATCCTAAACTCTAATCCTACATGTAGGCTCGTATCAGTACAGTTACGTAACCGATACGATTTTTTGTTGAGCTGCATGAGCCACCACAAAAACGTGTCACGCCTGGACCCAAAATCCATAAGGATTAGAATACGTGGCATGGCATGCCAATAGACACACTCCGTAGGTGTACCCAATTTAATAGACCAAATGAAAATTATCTTAAGCTATAAAATAATATAATATATGGCTGTTACATGAAACTATACTCATCCACAAATACGAGAGAATCACATATAATGGCAAGACAACATCGTGCTGAATAAAAGAATTGCATAATGTCAAATATAATAAAGATAGTCACATGGAGAAAAACCCATGGGTACAAGTCTTAAATGAAAATGTAAATAAAACAATACAAGTCCACATCTCTGACATAAAAATAAATAATAAAAATGTTTATCAGGTGCAACCTCATCTTCCTTACCTGGTGCAAAAGAAGAATACACTCCCGACCCGTACTCCTCTGGCAAAATCTTGACACCAATATCTGGAAAATAACTAGGTCCTCAGGGAACATAGCAAGGCACATAATACACAAGCTAAATTACAATAAAAGAAATATCTCGGGGTGACTAAACCAAATTGAGTGATGCTTTGAGGACAACATTCGCAAGTGCAGACATCTCCAAAGTAAATGCAATAGGGCATGAATATGCATATAGTCGTAGCACCGTGTCAGAGTCTCAACGGTAACTAAGAGAGAAATATAGATCACATAAATCAGGTAATCTTTTCGAATAAATATATGTACATAATATAAATATGTAGTGCACAATATGGCCCGCACAAGTAGCACTTGTCCTCAACTCTCAAGAATCAATAAGTTGTATCGATAATTTACTGTTCTAACCTCTATCACGATGACAGATCCTATGACACACTTCTATACATAAAACTAAAATGACAACACCAACCATGTCCTACAGTCACTAAGAAATCTGGTATCTCAGGAAATCAAGCACATGTATCAGGAAAATATATGTGTCAAACACGTGTCGTATCCAACAGGTCTCAACGGAAATAAAATCCAAAGATCTCAAGCAGACGCTATATATCAATACTAGACAATTTAACAGTTGAATGCACCTGAATACAATTCGAAAGCACGTGTTGATATATCCACTAAGGTCCATGATAATAACACAAATATGAAAAATAAAAGACAAATGATAAAACAAGAACTGAACGATAGCAAGGTGCACTTGCCTGATTCCACAGTGTGAAGATGAAATGTCGCTCCCGTGTCAAGGCCTCCAAAATCTAATGGATCCAAATAATTAATTAACTACTTTAAATATTCATGCCCCATTGCATTTACTTTGGAGGAAAATAGGGTCATGTTCTATGGGCTTTGAGTAGTTAAGATGGTTTATCTAGGAAAAGACAAGTATCAAATGAAATAGTAAACTCCTAAAGATGATAGGCAAGTACATGGCACACCGTGCCATAGCCTAAATCATAGTCTTTGGAGTACTAAAAAAATGGTGAAGTAAAGATGATAAAGAGCTGTCATATCATATAGTAGGTTACGCCCTTTCAAGATATGTTGGGGGTCCCCCTACCATGTGGATAAGCCGCTGGAAGTCTGAGTCCAAGTCAGGCAATCAGTCCAAACCTTGTGATCAGTATCGTCGCAATTCCAGTGAAAAATATATCTCATCTCGAAAATGAACACAGCCAGCATATCGCTTGAACGGAGATCGCTTCGCTTGGTCTCGTGGCAAGCTCTTGCATTAAGGGGGTCGCCTCTTTGAATAAAGATCCTTCATTGCTCCATCTAGGTCAGCACAAGTTGCGACAGAAACTGCACAAAGTGACAAGCAAAAAGTTAGTCATAAAGTAAAACGTAAGAAACCACGCGCCTTATATATTCAACTCGTATCACTTTGGCAGCACATGGCAGCATGGCACAACAAAGCAAGGCCTTAGCGCAGCCTCTTCAGCAGATTCCATGGACATCAGTAGTATACGCACGATGGTTATCCATCCATGCGACATAATAAGCATCAGTACATCATTTGAACAAAGAATTAAAGTGATGTCCATGTGCGTCAGCTAAGAGATTTAGCATATCTTCTAGACAAAGCGATAAGCATTGTCTATGTGCATCCCCTGTGTAGAGCTTCAACCCATCTTCAGGACATAGCTTTTCAGTAACGTCCATGCACGATGGTTATCCATCCGTACTACTGACCGTGCAAGAACGTATCTGTGTTCAAAGTAAAATACAGCCATCTACGGTGGTTACCCACCTTTGACTTCCTTGGGAACGTCGGAGTATGTCATATCAATGACAAATGGTACAGCAACAACCTCAGTAGGCTTTGCTTTTTCCTTTCTCTTATCCTTGCTCATGCTAGCAGCTACGGCTTTGAGAGGCAAGAAGAGAATTTAAGGTTTTGCTGAAGATGATAAGTCTCGAGCATCACATATAGGAGAGGAAATTAAAATGAATGTCTCTATTCAGATCACCTATTTATAGGCTCAAGATCATGCCCGGTCAGCCGCATTTGATGCACCACTTGGTAGAAAATTATAACCCAATTAATGCATTGAATCTCGTATTAATGATGATGAACATGACGCTTCAACTTACAATCAGTCAAACGTCAATGATCACTTCGAGTTCTGCACCTCAACCTCGGTGATGCTTTGAGACTTAACCTGACAAAATAGTGCCATGTGCAGCATCGACCATGCACCAAGCAGGCCATATGCTAGACAGACTATGCGTCAAGGGACAACCAAATCTATGCGTCCAAAACTCTTCTGACCATGCTTCTTGTTGAAAGTATTTCAAAACTCGTTTAAGTTTTAAAATTTTTGAAGGGGGTCTTGTAGAAGCATGGAAAAATCAAGCCATGCGCCTCATAAATCATGTGCATCCCGAACCATGCACTCAAACGACACCACAAAGAATAGATGCAACTAAGCAACCCATGCGCCAAAAACTATATGCCTAAATGGTCATGTGTTTAAGGCACCCAATCTTCACTTCAACATATAATGCAGCACTGACAACTATGTCAGACGTCAGCTGTCACTTGGAACATGGTGCATCATGTGTCGCGAAACACGCACATTCGATGAATGTAAAAAAATAAAGCATCATCAATTATTACTTCATGCGCTCAGGCAGCCATGTGCTTATGCTGCCATGCGCCATTAATGTTATGCGCATTGAAGACACCTCAAATAAAACAAGAATGCTTCAAAGTTCAAGTTGATAGCAGACATTAGCGATTATGTCAGAGCAATCATGACTACTTTGTCGGTTACAGCTGTACAGTGCCACGTGGCTTTATCTGACCAATGCTCATATGTGCCCCTGAAGCCAAGCGCCTAGACTAGCTTAGCATGCGCCCTAGAATCCATGTGCCAGAGTCCCTTCAAGTGTTGACTTTTTATGCGCATCAGAATCTTTTTAGTTCCAACAAGACAAGATCTTCGAGTCATCAGCACGTGCCACGTGTCCCTGACTTGGTCATATCTGTGGCAGGTGTCAACGGCCCTAAATCTCCGCAACAGATGTATTCCAACCCCCGTCACGTGGCGGTTAGCTACACTTTATACGTGCAGTGGCAACGATATTCTGTTCAAAAGTTCCACGTGGCAAGGAAACTCATACGCACAGCGGTCCTGCATGTCGTAATCCATGCGCGCATGGATATTTTTTTTTCTAGATTACTATAAATAGAAGGAGTCTTCCTTCATCCCAGATTTCATTCCCCAATTCCAAAATACATAGGAACCCAAGACATAAACATGCTAGTTGTACGTCTAGAATAAGTATTCTTAATTTAATAGACTTATCCTAAGCGTAGTATGCTAAAATTATATATCTACAATTTAACAGTTACAGTTAATCTAATATCTCCACAACAGCATCATAACCACTATAATCTCATCCACAGAATAACATCAACAGAGACAGATATATATAATAAAATGTTTGAATGAAATAGTGTCACGCCCCAGAACCAGAATACTGGCAAGTAGGGACGGACAAGGCCAGCTACGTATACCAAAGTACTCCAGTACTCCGAAACAACGTATAAGCTGTATAGATGGGGGTCACTGCTACAAACCAACAGTCAATCCTAGGTCACAAAAACCTAGATATCTCAGTCTCAGACAAGAAGTAAAGTACAAGAATATGATCATCATGTATATAAGACAGTAAAGCGTCCCAAACCATAATATATAGATGATCATGAAGCTAGTAATACAAAATGAAGAACTAGCAAGACTAAGTAATACATGATCAGCTCTAGCTGCAGTCTAGAAATATAACATCATGTCTAAGCCCGTAGGCCGAATGTCAAGTCCAAAACACGAGCTAAACACGTGCTCGGTGGCTAAATGCCTCAAAAGAATATGTACAGAAAAGAGTGGATAAGAGAAAGAACACCCACTCAAGTCCCCTGGTGCTCCGGGTGGTCACCATCGAGAGGAAGGTCCGGAAGATCCTCGGGCTCCTCAACTAGATCTGGTCAATGCAAAACCAGTGGGGTCAGACCCCCAATAGCAAGTACCACAAAGGAAGCCAATCTTATGAACTAAAACCAATCTAATTCTAACAAGCAATAGATAGAGACATAAAGGTAAAGCTAATCGAGACTTGTGCACTACCAATGCACTTATCTCGATGAGAGACAATAAACAAACAATATGTCATATAGAGTTAACTGTAGATATGTAAAGGAAGACATCATTTGTAAACCTGTCATGTGAGCATTTTAAAGGAAACTTGTCATGTAAGGCATTTAAAGAAAACTTGTTAACTTGTCTTGTAGAGCATGTTAAGTAGATTGGACATGTGAGCATGTTATGTAACTGGAGCATGTGAGCATGTAGTAAAGTCGAGCATGTAGTAGAAAGAATAGCATGTAAGGAATGACAAGAAGCTAAGTACTACAATAAGATAAACTGGAGCAAGACTAGACTAGACAAGAATGGACTCCATCCATCAATCACGGCCAAGCAATGATTACGGCTTAATACTTTAGCTAACTAGGGTTGTCACAATCCTAATTACTAACAAATGCAAGTCTGAGAATTCCAAGTCCAGCACCTGCCTGCTACTACCTGAGTGGTCCAAGCCAAAAGAAAAGAAGTATAGCAGACACACTGCAGTAAGATACATGTGTCCTAAAGAGGTGCCCCACTCGACGGTGTGCTGGAAGAGTGCTCATCATGACAGATAGCTCCAAATCCCATGTATATATATATATATAATGCCAAGACCAAAGGGGCAACAGGTAACTGGGAAATTCTCAATGATCTAAGTATTCAAGCTAGTTGTTTAGTCCTTAACATTTTCTTGTTGGATTCCGGGTATGGCATTCCGCAGAATCCATCCTAGACATGAGACATGCAAGACTGGACAAGACAAACAAGATTGTGCGCTACAACAAGCCACAACAAGACATGACAATATCAAGACAAGAGTGCGCTACGACGAGCCACTATCAAGAAGCTAGACATGTACTAGAATCAAGAGTACGCCATGACAGGCCACTATCATGTAAGCAAGAAAAAGACATGTTCAAGAGTGCACCACGACGGGTCACTATCAAGTAGACAAGAAGGACATGGCAACAATTATCATAGCTTGTAAGAAAGAATCTATCAAAAGACATATCATGGCATGTGGGAAACAATAATTAAAGTTAAGTACATCTCATAGAAAATGATTGAACGTGTGCTAGTATCAAGTTTATATAGGGTGTACAATCATTCTCTAACTAAGCAAGATCATCTTATCATGTTAAGAAATCATTATAGTCGAAGAAAATATCAAAAACGGACAAAAACGGGCGAAAACGGGCAAAAACAGCCTAACCGGATTATCCGGCGGATTATAGCGGATTTCCGGCGGATTTTCCGGATTGAAACAGCAAGTTTTGTGGTGCAAGTTCGGATTTTTCGACGGATTTCCGCGGATTTCCGACGGATTTTCCGAACCGTCACAGAAAGTTGATTTTTGAACTCAAAACTTGTTTCGGCCATAAAAACTTCGTTTTAAATCGAAATTCAGATTTTCAAAAATCAAAATTGCATAGAATTGAATTTCCTACAACATGGGAATATAAGTTTTCATAAATCAAAACATTTGATAGATCAATACCTCAAAATACTCCAAAATAGAGGTTCTCGAAACACCGAAACGAGTTCCGATTGCCACCAAACTCAAAATCCATGATATACAAACTAGGTGAGGGCCTCATATATGTATTTGTGACCAAGATACATGACGGTAACACTAGTATCACTCTTGATACCAAGTTTCCTACTAAGTCCATATTGGGTTTTAACAGAAAATTAAAACCTTACTTAAACAATTTTGGAAACATGCATATATACGAGAATCATAAGGAAAATATATTTTACAAAATGAGTTTGGGAAAATTCTAAGCATTTAATACCAAGGAAAACAAAAAATAACAACAAAACAATATGGTTCATAGATTTGGCAAGATGTACTTGCCTAGGTTAAGCTCCAAGCCTAATCTTCTACTCCTCCTCCTAGGGGGTTAGACACCACACCCAAGGTCTCAAGGCCAAGCTCTTGGCAAGCTCCAAGGGGGAGAGAAGGAAAGAAGAAATGAAGAGAGAGTGAAGAGAATGAAAAGAGAGAGGAGAGAGAAAGTGAAATGGTATATATAGAAGGAGAATTAATCTTAGCCGTTGGATCATTATCCATGTGAAAATCTAGGTCAATCATGGCCATTCAAACAAAACCAAATGTCCATTGGATAATAGAGTGCATCTACACTATTCACGAAAATATCTAAACACTATTCACGAAAATATCCAAAATACTATTCATGAAAATATCTGAAATCGAAAATATCCAAAATGTGGAAAATCCGTCTGGACGATATGCCGTCGGTATACTCCGGTATACTGGAGGTATGCCGGCCAAGAAGAAGATCTATAAGTTTAGGAAATTTTTTTTTAAAGCATTACGAAAATCAAGGAAATACGAAATACACTACAAAATACGTATCCGTATATAAATACCGATACTGTGAGACGAGTCTCACAAATAGAAAATAAGTATGTATCCAAATACAAAGATTTGTCTGGAATAGTCACACTCTAGTGGAAATATATCCACGAAAATAAAAGTATAAGCCTAGAAAATAGTAGATAATTGAAATAAGAAACAGTCAGGATATAGCTAGCTAGATAAAATATTTATGACTTTAATCAATCAACATACCCCTGGATCATGAAAACTCCTCTGGAACAATCTCTAAGTCTTCAGCAATGAAACATGTCTCAATCCATGTCCCATAAATAGTAGGGTACAAGTGCTCGTCTGGATCTGAAAAAAAGTTCTTAGAGGGACGTAGCAATACCGTAATGATCTATAAATAAACATGACCGGGCTCACTAACCATCTATGTGTATGCAAGACGTAGCTAAAGTTGAAATGCATGGGTAAGTCAAAAGAATAAAGTACGGCATCTGCTAGAGGCTTGTACGACTATCATACCTCCCGACCATATATGATGCGGAATCAGGACCGCTGCTGGATATATCCTCTAGTAATATACCATAACTGGGAATCAATAACCCATAACCGGGCAACATAAGGCTAAGAGGTTATACTAATAATCTTCTCCACCTATGTCTTGTCACGTTCATGACTCAGGCAATCCATATATCTATGCAAGTCACTAGCTAGACTCAATCTAATCAATATATGTACCGACACACGAACCGCTCACACAGGTAGCTAATCGAATGCATAAGCTCATGCCAATACAATGTACCTCACTCACAGTATCGTGTAATGATACGTGACAAGGCATAGAAGTTATTGAGAATAACTTCACAACTTTTCGGGAACATCATCTACACACTAAGTCATACACACGCACGCTGACCACAACATCGATGCCACCATCGACGGGACCCAAGTTATACTTGGACGCACTACTAGAGTAACACACTAGCAATACAAGAACAATATCATAAAATTAAAATAGTAACAAGATGGCAAGGTATCTTGCCTGGAATATCGACAAGAAAATAGTATAACGGTCCGTCTCCAACTGCTGCAACCAAATGATCACGATCTCCTAGAAATAATAATAATCTAAATTTAATATTAGCATATTAATCTACTTACCATAAACAGACACATATCATATTGGTACACACAACTAGTTTACTATTATAGATAACACCTTATAATATATACTATCAATAGTACTATATATGGAAACATGTTTTGTAATATTATATACCATAAATATATAATTTAAATTCTAGAAAATATCATAATTAAATTATGAATATTATTTATATACAAATATTTTAGGAAAAATAAGTCCAACACAAACTAGTTCATAAATCAACACAACTATGCCATACGGGGTTCCAATTGGAAATCGAATCAACATAAAAATATAAAAAATATATAATCTAGAAATAATATGAATATTTTAGACAAATTGTAATTTTCCATGTATTTAAATAAGATTTGTATCATATTAAACTCCTACAAAGATTTGAAATTAAATAGATGGGTTACGGTGGGTGTTTCAGTGTTCGAAAAACTTGTAGGATAAGAACGATGCCATAAACGTATGAAACTCTTGAATGTATGCACAAATAATGATACTAGATGATAAATATAGATTTTAGAGACATTACCAAGGATTTTGAGATCAAACAGGTTCAAAAATCGTCGAAAATATCCTCGCACCAAAATTGGTCAAATCTGGGCCAATTGTCGTACAACGGACGCCACGACCAAACTGAGTGGAACTGTATGAGTTAGCATTTGGACATCAAATTAGACACATACAACTACCCGTTAGTTTTGATTTCATGATAAATAGATAAGATAAAGTATTTAAAACCTATTTTAGATGTCACCAACCTGCTGTTGAATTCAGACTAAAAATAATAAAGTTTTGGCGCTTTGGATGGGTTGTAAACCTCTCTAAAGTCCACGAGATGGTCCTTAGAGTTGCTAGGATGGAAGAGGAATTCCTCGGGGTTACGGGAGTGGTGGTGGAGTGCACAAAATCGAGAGAATGGCGGTTGAAGTAGTCGGCCAAAGGGGTGATGTTGTCGGCCAAAACTGGAGTAGGGGTCGGGTTTTTGGGAATTGGGAAGAGGGGACGACTAAGGGATGGATTAATATATAAGGTTTGGTCCTCCTATGTATTAGGGTTTGTTTGGTTTTGGTTTGGATCGATTTGGTGGCGATTTGGTCATCCAATCAACTAATATGGTAAGGTGGGGGTAATGAGTTTTCATAATTGGATAGGTTGGTTGATTGAGTCGAAGATGCAAGGGTTTATTGCATGTGGCTTCAATTAAATGCTCAAAAATTAATCATATATATCTAATTGATTTTGGCAACCTTAGATAGGGTCCACTAAGTTGGGTTGACTAGGTTATGGTTCAAACATTTGTTTGAATTGAATTGAACATAGAAAAAGGTATAAATGGGTCTCATGAGCCATTCGAAAATAAGTAATACATGGGAACTCAATTGAGTGGAACACCATTAGAATGTATGTAGTAGGCTCAAAGTAGGTCAAATTATATATTTGGTCATTTAGGTTGGATCGATGTCGAGTCCCGAAATTAAGTAGGAAAGTACGACAAGTTTTACGATAGATAATTTTTTATCAAGACTGACCCAAAAGTTGTGCGACAAAAATAGAATATAAGAGAACATGTTTGATTGAGACATGATATATACAAATAAAGATAAACTTGTGTAGATCAAAACTCATGAAGGACATTTCTAGAGATTGGCATTTCTTGTACTCCAAAAATTAAAACTACGAAAAAAATATTATGATCATAAATAATAGTGAAAAATATATAATAACCAGTTTATAAGTTAAAATATAACATTAAAATACCTATAAATTCAGAGGGCTTACACCAGAGGCGGAGTGTTTTGGCATAAAACCGAGAGAGCTGAATTGTGTTCTTCTTGATGTTGAGCAGAAACTTGCAATCCTCTTTCGCTTGTTGGATCGTCAACGGAGGAAAGGAACAAGCTATAGTGTTCGATCTCCATCGTCCCACTTTTCCGAAATCAACTTGTACTCAAATCTTCTGTTTAGGAGTTCTTTTTGTACTATTCTCGTTTGATTAATACAAAAATTTCATTCAACTTTTGTCCATGGCAAACAATAAATATATGTTGAGGGTGGAGGAATAAAGTAAAACACAATGGAGGCTCAATACGGGATATTCAGGGTGTTCGTCCACATAAAATCTAAGAAAACATCTACATTTCTCTCTTTTTTGGCTTGTCATCCAAGATAGTTGGAAGATAATCTCTGTTCGGAGAGTCGTCGTCCTTATTCAGGGAGATCGCTACGGGGAGGATTAGTGATTTAAAGTTATAATCTTCTCATTTCTTCTTGAGTTTGGTGAGAGGGTTGAATCTTTAGGCAAAGGGTTCAAGATAGTTAATCCAATTATGTAATCCTTTGAGAAGTTATAAATGTTAGGATTTGTCTAGGTGGCACGGTCACCGGGCCATATACTATGTTTTATATGGCTTAGCATTCTTGTTAGACAGTTCATTATCCTTTAGTTGGTTGGCATAGTTTCTACTGCGGTGAGCCTAAAGGTGTGGACGTGAGAGCTTTGTAGGTGATGTTCGATCCCAATATCTAGTATCAAAGCACTCAGGTTTGCGAGAGGAAAGGTATAACTATGTCTACGGAACACATAAACACGTATATGATCAAACTCACAGGGTGAGCTAGATTTGGAAGCCAATGATGGAAGATCTATAATTGTACAAGGATTTACATGGTCCGTTGGAATGTGACAACGCCAAGCCATCAAACAAATTTACTGATGACTGGAAGCGATGAGATTGGAAGGTTGTTGGATTCATCCGCCAATGGCTGGACGATTTAATGTTTTATCGGGTCTCTATGGAGAGTTTGACAAAAGTATTTTGGAAGAAGTTGTATTCGTTGTACGAACAGAAAATGGCTGGCAATAAGGTATTTCTTATTCGCCAACTCATACAGAGGGTGCCTCGGAGGAACAACATTTGAATGACATTCAAGGTATCATCAATCAACTATCTTCAACGAAGATGGTGATTGATGATGAGATTAAGGCACTATTGTTTTTGAGTTCTCTGTCGAAAAGCTGAGAGATGTTGGTGGTGTCATTGAGAAACTTCGTGCTTGATGGAGTTGTCACAATAAAAGTAGTCAAAAATAGCTTGTTGAACGAGGAGGTCCAACGTAAGCAGATGGAACCATCGCAGGAGTCCGCTTTGCTAGCTTCCTACGAGAAGGAAGGACTCAAGTCACAAGCGAGGACACAGAAGAGTTATCGGGATACTGTGAGTATGGAACGCAAGGAAGGTTGTTATGAAGGGTCATTTTAAATGGGAGTACTGCATAAAGCTCAAAGGTGAGAAGTCTAAAGACAAGGATGATCATAGGAAGATTTTACGGCTATGAGAGATCTCTTTATCGTAGCAACGGAGCAGAGGAACCTTGTGGCATGTGCCATGACGACAATTATTTTTTGAACACGGGAGCGTCGTATCAAGTCACTCCATAGAGGATGATCTTCACGTCATATTGAGGTGGTAGGTTTGAATGTGTGAAGATAGGCAACAAGGGAACGGCTACAGTTGTGGGCATTAGGAACGTACACTTCACAACAGAGCTTGGCGAGAAGCTCATCCTAAAGGGGGTTCATCATGTGCCGGGTTTACGCTATAACTTGATTTTGGTAGGGAAGGTAGCAGATAATAGTTGTCACAGTATGTTTAGCAACAAATATTAGAAGCTTACGTAGGGTTCCCAACTGGTGGCTCGAGAAGATATATGTTGTGGTATGTATATGCTCAAAACAATGAGGTGTGTATGGAGGCCACAAACATCAAATAAAGGCTCGAGGAACATTCGACATGAGTTTGTGGATCGTCGGCAACTTGTCTTAGAAGGTCTTTAAGATGATTTGAGGGATATGGAGTATTCGGTTCGTCAAGTCAAAGCAACGAATGGAGGTGACAAAGATTGAGGGTCAGCCAATCGATTCCATGACAATTTGTCCATCTCCAAGTATGGGTTGTACAACATATCTGATTTTAGTGATAGATGGTTTGTTAAATATTCATTGGGCAACATTGCTTTTAGCAGTTTGAAGTCAGGGAGGAGATCAAGGTGTGCATCAAACTCAATCTACGGCATGTGCATTAATTATTTCCACAGTTTCGAAAGAGATGTGGGTCATCGAAAACATACATAGCACATGATGTTCTACTCGAGGATGCATGTGTATGAGGGAGCTTCAGTGTCGAATATGAAGGTGGGTAGGTTCATGAGCTTGAATCTCGAGGAAATAACACTGTACGCTTGGTTGGGCCAGCCATGGTTGAAGAAGCTCGATGGTACAGAAGCACATTATGGTGGAAGACAGAAGTCGGGGACAGGCAACCAAGGCTTATGGTGAGACTGATTGTCAAAGACTTCGATCTTGGACGTGTTATTGATGTCGACAGGATCCCAGTGCTACAAGAGGTGCTATGCTAGAAGTTAGCGTCGACGTGATGATCGAGGAGTTGGAGACGAAGGAAGATGTAAAGCAGCTCGGAGGATCGGAGATCACTAACATGGAGGAGCAATAACTCTGTTGAGGGGCGATATGCATGGAGTTCAGTTGAGGAGCAATGGGGCCAACACATCTCATCAGACTTGAAGGAAAAAATGTTGGGTGTCCAGTATAGAGGTTCTGGGAGAAAATGGACCGAGCTCGATCCAAATTCGGTCTTTTCAAATTACTTCTGAACGTTGCCATTTCCAACAGAACTTGTGGCCATACGACTGGTCGTAGTTCAGGTTTAATCATCATCATTGGATGCTGGTGGATAGAGAGATCTAATAATGTCTATTTTGGAGATTTCCTAAACCTTAAACCCTAAAATAGGTTTCTAAACCTATAAATATATGTTGAGGGTGGAGACATAAGGTAGAACACGACAGAGGTTCAATACGGGAGATTCATGATGCTCTTCCACAGAAAATCTAAGAGAAGTTCGTACTTTGCCCTTAAAGCTTGCCAACCAAGACAGTTGGAAGAGAAGATATGATCGAAAATTTGTCGTTCTCGTTCAGCGAGTTCGGTACAGGTAGGGTGAGTGATTTCAAGTTGTAATTTTCTGCTTTCTTGATTTTGATGTGGAGGTTGAATCTTTGGGCAAAGGGTTCAACATAGTTTATTCAATCTTATAATCTTTTGAGAATTTTCAAAGGTTAAAAATTGTCCAGGTGACACAGTTACCGAATCATATATTGTGTTTGATTTGGCTTATCATTCTTGTTAGATAGACGTTCGTTATATTTGGATTGGTTGGCGTAGCCTTCGTTGAAATTAGTTTCAAAGGAATGGACCAAAACACTTTATAGGCATTGCTCGGTCCCAACAAATAACTTTGTTAATTGTAAGTTTAATTGCCGCCATAGACTTAGTGTCGCGGCCTCCAAGTTCTTCCGATCATAAATAAAATAAAAAGCGAAACAAGGATTAGAGGAGGAGATTGAGTAGTACAAGCATGAAGCCAAACCCGATAGATTAAAAACCTTAGTAGAAGGTTGTGCAGGTTTGGCCTAGCATTTTTATATTTTACCGATCATCACAAATATATGTATTGTTGTTTGACTATCTTACAAAATTCAAAAATAAGACCAAACAAAAGATTTGGAAAATATAAAGATCAATGTACAACAACGTTACGTACGTGCCATGCTGTTTCAGTTATCTACCTACCAAATCTCCTCCTCCTTCACCACTAAAAATGATCAAATTAAATTGACATGCTCCCATCACTGCCATTTGACTCACCTAACCATTAACAAAGTAGGATACATTAGTAAATATAAGGAAATTAAGACCTCCATTCACTTTTTTTTTCTTACAAACAAAAACTGGTCAAGAATGAGTACGCTCGGATCAATATTAAAGTAAAAACAAGATTTTTAGATATTTTGTTACATGTTTGTGATTCCAACCTCTGTGTGACAAATTATTATTTTCTACTCTGTATTTTATATAGTTTAGAATGTAAATAATGTAAGTAAATGATCAGACCGAGACTGAGACCTGAACTTCGTTCAATGTCCTTAAGACAATATTTCGTCCCACACTGATGCTTAACATATAATGACGATTAGTCTTCCAGGATACAACGATTCTTCTTCTTTGGTAGCAGCACTTTACACTGCAGGAACTGGATGAAGCAATATTGATAGTCCTTCTCCCTCTTAGACTTAAATGCTCGATGGATGAATGAGTTAGATTTCCAATGCTTCAAACATTTACGCTTTTATAAATAACAAAGAGACACAATGGAAACGACATACATTTCTAATAGATTCCTTGAATAGATTCATTGTCATAGATTCATTGTAATTGGACTCATTTATTAGAAAACAATTATTATTAATCAATAATCAAATATACATTCACTTTTCCAACACAAATTAATTGTTAGGATTCATGAATAATGAGGGTTTATTTCATGCTAAACATCTTAGATGTTTAAGTTAATTAATCTGCTACAGAGGTTGAGAAGACGGATCCCCACGACTGCACATAACAAATTAATAAATAAGATCATATGGGGGATAGTAGAAAACCATATAAAGTCTCATGGTTTTTTAAAGGTTTTTTTTTTTTATTTCATACACTAATGGTGGAGAGCTCTAGAAACTTTGGATGACTACGTATCAATGACTTGATGTTGTATAAAGAATAATTACTGGCAAGATATATGATAATTCAAATCTGTTGCTGGATTGTAGAAAATGTAAATTCTAAGTGGTTAGTTCTTTTAGAAGTTTAGAAAAAAATCATAGAAAATTTTATAGACTCCAAATCTGAGAAGAGTTATAAAAAAACATTTCAAAAATTGGACTGTTATACATGAAAGAGCCATTAAGATGGCTGATGTTGAACATGAAGATTTTCTGGATGTATTAAAATTCTACTAGTTGGAGAAACTAAACAAATCCTGCATTGGGAAGATCTCTCAAAAAATAGTCAGAGAATTTTACTCAAATCTTAGGGCTGAAATTGAACAAGAAGAAGAGGATGAACAACTGGTGTTTCTGAGAGGAAAACAGATACATTTAAATGCTGCTGTCATCAACGAATTTTTTGGATTTGATCTAGTTACTGATTTTGATTTGAAAGATATAGATATTGTGTCCATGCTGGATGCAATATATGAGATCACATGTATATCATTTGGTGTCAAGACCCCATAATAAGTATACAAATATCAATTGAAAAAAAGTGTATAAATTGTAGCATGCCTACATTTCACATACATCAACCCTACCGGACATGACAATTCCATCCATCCTTATAGAGTAATTTTTTATTATTATATGGGTTAGAAGAAAAGGATAGATATAGGTTATTACATGTTTAGTAGAATGATATATGTTGTAGCAAAACCAACTGCAAAGACAGCCTCCCTTTTGGGGTATTTGTATGCTCACTAGCTAGTAAACATTGTGTCCCAAACTTAACATGGGATGTTTATATCAGAAACAAAGGCCCCTTCAGAAAAATGACTTTCAATCAATATTTCGACAACAAGAAGACTATGCTCTTCCGTAATAAAGCCACCCACCAACTCAGGAAGCAGCAACTCAGGCAGTAGCAAGCAAACCATCAACATCCGGAATCCCAACAACCAAGTCCAAGGTGGATGATTTATATAATTTTCTTGATGCAACCTTTAAAAAAGTCTTCAACGAGATGAAGACTATAACCGACATCCAAAAAATGATGATGGATAAGATGAATCAGCTATATGCGGAATTTGTGTGTGAAGAAGTCGAAGAAGAAGAAGTAAAAGAAAAGAAGAAGAAGAAGAAGAAGAAGGTCAATGTGGGCGAGCCCCAACTGGTGACATTGAGTAATAATATTACTAGTGTTATTTTACATTCTTTTTTTCTTATTCTATGATAAGAACCCATTCCTTGATTCACTGGATTATCGATCTAAGGATCTCGCTGATATTCTATACTGAAGATTGCTCTGATACTCTATTTACTATGCTTTTGATACTCTAATTTAGTATATCTGATATTTGAACTACACACTCATGATGATTATGTAATCTAGTAGACACATTGACACTCTAATGTAGTAGACACATTGAAACATTGATACTCTTGATATTTGTAATCTAGTAGTGTACATTGATACTATTGATATTTGTGATCTAGTAGACACATTGATACTCTAATCTAGTAGGTCTGATATTTGAACTGCACACTTTTGATGATTCTGTAATCTAGTAAAAACATTAATACTGTACTCATGGAAATATATTGACAATTACTGAACTAAAATTGATACTGATACTCTATAATGAAGATTGTTCTTATACTCTATTCACTATGATTTTGATACTCTAATCTAGTAGGTCTGATATTTGAACTGCACACTCTTGATAATTCTGTAATCTGGTAGAAACATTGATACTGTACTCATGGAGATATTTTGACAATTACTGAACTAAAATTGATACTGATACTCTATACTGAAGATTGCTCTGATACATTATTCACTATGCTTTTGATACTCGAATCTAGTAGGTTTGATATTTGAACTGCATATTCTTGATGATTTTGTAATCTAGTAGACACATTGATACTCTATTGTAGTCGACACATTGATACATTGATAGTCTTGATATTTGTAATCAAGTATTCTACATTGACACTATTGATATTTGTAATCTAGTAGACACATTGATACTCTAATTTAGTAGGTCTGATATTTGAACTTCACACTCTTGATGATTTTGTAATCTAGTAGAAACATTGATACTCTAATGTTACTGACTATAATTTCTAAATCCGTCCCTCAGGGTGTAGGTGAAAGAGATTATGAAGAAGAAAAAGAAGAAGATAAATTTTTTGAAAAATTTATTTAGTTTTGAATTGTAATATGCGAAATTTTAATATGGTTCGGATTTGCCTTTGGTCTTGGCTGTTAAACTTTGAATTCTGTTTGGAAAATTGTTTTTTGTAATTTGCAATTAGACTAAGCACCGTTGGAGTGCATGGTTTGGAATTTACAGTAGGTCTGATATTTGTTTGGATTATTGTAAGATGAATTATGCTGATTTTAAGTTGAAATGCACGGTTGTGTGTAGATCTCATGTCCGTCCCTGTTTTTTACAATTCTATACAGGTACTACTCTTTATATCATTTAGCATTTCTTAACTTATGCATATTTTTAAACCACTGCACTTGATAATTTGGCACAATTAGTGCCTCAAGATTTCATAGTTGAAGTTGTAGTATCTTGCGCTTTGATAGGAATTGTATCCCAGATCATTCTTACCAATTACCTTAGTGTAAGGTCAGCACTAGCTAGTACATGCATGAAGCCAATCCCTATAGATTAATCCTTAGAAGAAGGTTGGGCAGGTGTAGCCTAGCATTTTTTATTTTACCGATCATCACAAAAACATGTACTGTTGAGTGTCTATGTCACAAAATTCGAAAAAAAAAAAAAAAACAAAACAAAAAAAAAAAAACAAAAGGCTTGGAAAATATTAAGATCAATGTAAAACACAACGTTACGTGCGAATCATGTTGTTTCTGTTATCTACCTAACCAAATCTCCTCCTCCTTGACCCAATTAAGTTGACATGCTCCCATCACTGCCATTTGACTCACCTAACATTAACAAAGTAGCATACATTAGTAAATATAAGGAAATTACGACCTCCATTCACTATTTTTTTTTTCTTACAAAAGAACCTATAGAGTTGTGGTGAGGATAGAGAGTTAAAAATGCATAAAACTTGTCAAGAATGAGAACGCGCAGATCAATAATAAAATAAAACCGAGATTTTTTAGAGATTTTGTTACATGTTTGTGATTCCAACCTCTGCATGACAAATTAATTGTTATGATTCAGGAATAATGAGGGTTAATTTCATGCTAAACATCTCAAATGTTAAAGTTAATTAATCTGCTGTAAAGGTTAGTCGATCTAAAGAGAACACGGATCCCCACAAGTGCACATAACAAATTAACAAATAAGACCATATGGAGGACAGTAGAAATCATATAACACCTCATGAAAAAAAAAGAAAAAAGATTTAAGGTTTTTTATTTCATACACCGATAGTGGAGAGCTCTGTAAACTCCGGATGACTACGTACGTATCTATGACTTGATGTGATACAAAGAATAATTACTGGTGAGATATATGATGATTCAAATCCGTTGCTGGACTGTAGGAAATGTAAATTCTAAGAGGTTAGTTCTTCAATAGTACACGAGTACAATAATACTGGAAAAATAGAGCTTTCCTTTTATTAGAAGTTTAGAAAAAACATAGAAATTTTGAGGTGGAGTAGTATAAAACGTGTCCATATCAATACAGGAAGTTTGGTCAATTCTTCCTTACATTTCCTAACATATAAGTGGCTGGCGGGGATGCGCTTAGGATGGAGGTGTCAAACATAGATTGAAGCCAACAACCATGCATGTTCAAACACACCCATGCCAACTACCCACCTTTATAATTGAGTTAGTTGTGCTTAAGCTTAGTTCTCTAGCTAGCCAGCAGCCAAAACTCACTTCTTCGCATCCCTATAAAGTCCTAAGAATTGTATTTGATTTGGCAATTCACAAGAAGCTAAAATCGATCGATCACTTGAGAGTACTGAGAAGCATATATATATATAGAGAGAGAGAGAGAGACT
This sequence comes from Iris pallida, assembly GCA_029216955.1. Taxonomy (NCBI): domain Eukaryota; kingdom Viridiplantae; phylum Streptophyta; class Magnoliopsida; order Asparagales; family Iridaceae; genus Iris; species Iris pallida. The sequence goes on along the minus strand of JANAVB010032618.1, from coordinate 12,236,981 downwards.
CTTGCGCAAGAGATCAGAAGATGGTGAATGTTGCAGAACTACGCAAGCTGCAGCGAGCAGAGGGCCCGGCCACCATCTTGGCCATCGGCACTGCCAACCCCCCCACCGCAGTCCAGCAGAGCGAGTACCCCGACTATTACTTCAGGATCACCAATAGCGAGGAGAAGAAGGAGCTCAAGGAGAAGTTCAAGCGCATGTGTAAGAATTAATTAACCCATATTAATTTACTATAAATTCTACTCTTCTTTTTCCTTTTGTTGCTTACTTAAAGAAATTTAAAATAACTAGAAATTAATTTGAAGGGTCGACAAATTAACAAACATTTGTTTTGTATCTAGAAACTAAATTCTTGTGCGGGATGTGTGTTGATTATAGGCGAGAAGTCGATGATCAAGAAGAGGTACATGTACTTGACCGAGGAGATCCTCAAAGAAAACCCTAGTGTTTGCGCCTACATGGCCCCCTCCCTCGACGCACGCCAAGACATGGTCGTGGTGGAGGTCCCCAAGCTCGGCAAGGAGGCTGCGGCGAAGGCGATCAAGGAGTGGGGACAGCCCAAGTCCAAGATCACCCACCTCGTCTTCTGCACTACCAGCGGCGTCGACATGCCCGGGGCGGACTACCAGCTCACGCGACTCCTCGGCCTTCGCCCCTCCGTCAAGCGGCTCATGATGTACCAGCAGGGATGCTTCGCCGGCGGCACGGTGCTCCGCCTCGCCAAGGACCTCGCCGAGAACAACCGCGGGGCACGCGTTCTCGTCGTGTGTTCGGAAATCACCGCTGTCACCTTCCGCGGACCTTCGGAGTGCCACCTCGACAGTCTGGTAGGGCAGGCCTTGTTCGGAGACGGCGCTGCTGCCCTCATTGTTGGCGCAGACCCAATCGAGAACGTCGAGCGGCCTCTCTTCGAGATGGTCTCCGCAGCGCAGACGATACTGCCCGACAGCGAGGGGGCGATCGATGGCCACCTGAGGGAAGCGGGCCTCACGTTCCACCTGCTCAAGGATGTCCCCGGGATCATATCGAAGAACATCGAGAAGAGCCTCGAGGAGGCATTCAAGCCGCTGGGGATCGCAGATTGGAACTCGTTATTCTGGATCGCCCACCCGGGAGGACCGGCCATACTAGACCAGGTCGAGGCGAAGATCGGACTGAAGCCGGAGAAGCTGAGGGCGACGAGACACGTGCTGAGCGAGTTCGGGAACATGTCGAGCGCCTGCGTGCTCTTCATTCTCGATGAGATGAGGAAGCGGTCGGTCGAGGAGGGGAATGCGACCACCGGGGAGGGGCTCGAGTGGGGAGTTCTCTTCGGGTTCGGGCCTGGGCTGACGGTGGAGACGGTGGTGCTGCACAGCGTAGCTGCAGCTTAACTCTGTGTCTGTGCATATATATATATGTACGCATAGTACCATACGATGCTTCGTCTTGATTGAGGACTAAGCATGATCAATCCCCCATTACTATGTATATGCCTTTGATTGCCAGTTTTTATGTTGTCATTTTTATGAAAAGAATAATGATTTTGTTAATAATTGTGCTTTAAAAAAAATGATATTTGGCTCCCAATTTTTTTAACCTTTTAGTTTAGGTTAATCTGTTAATTACTTTTTTATTATCTATACTATAGATGATAACAAAATATATCAGTTAATACTATTATATATATAATAATGTTATATTAACTAATAAATTTCGTTATTGTCTATATTAATTCATATACAAATTAATATAAAAAAAATAGATATATGCATTTATAAACAAATTAATTTGTACATTTTTATTTTTATTTTTATTTTTATTTTTTTATTAATAACAAATTTCATATAAAATAAATAAATATAGTATTATCGATAATAACAAACAAATATATCAGTATACAAATAAATATAAATAACAATAAATTAATATATAAGTATACAAATAAATATAAATAAGGTTTTCCATATATGAATTTCTAATATATGGTTACCCAGCATATGATAGAATTTTCATATATGGACACATGACATGCTATATAAAGGGGTCAAAAGGTTACCTTGTGATATCTCATTGTGCTCAACGAATGTTGTTCATAAGTTCAGTTCAACACAAGAGAGTTAAAATTGTTGAATAAGTTCAACACAACATATGATTGAAGCCGGCGTTGCTCGAGTTGATTCAATCGGATGTCTGCGGTCCTATGAAGGTAAAATCTATTGGTGATGCTTCTTATTTTGTGACATTTATTGATGATTGTTCCAGGAATGTTTGAGTCTATGTCTTAAAGACCAAGGATCAGGTGCTGCCCACTTTCAAAGAGTTTCACGCATCTGTTGAAAGGAAGACGACCAAGAAGGTGCTATGTCTTCGAACAGACAATGGCGGCGAGTACATCGGTCTCCTTGATGCTTATTGCAGAGAGCAAGGGATACGACACCTGAAGAAGTAACGTGTAGGCAACTCTGAAGGGGGTTGAATAGAGTTTGTGTCAATAATAACCAATTAAAAATTTATCTCTATACAAAGTCCAGAAAACAACTATCAAGAGAATATATAATCAGAGTAGTAATGTGGATTTCCATATTTACTTTGATCATAAATTTATGAATGAATCACTCATATAGTGGCTTTCCATATAATTGGGCTTCCAATTATGGCAAGTCAATTATGGTTGAATTTCCATTAAATATATGATTGATGCATATTGAAAGTTTCCATATATATTGGTTATCAAGGGCTCATAAAAGGGTGATGCATGCTAGTTGAAAATTATCTCAAAACAAGAGTATTTTACAATATTTGAGAGAGAGAGAGAGAGAGGATTAAGGACTATTGTGAAGGAGAGATTGCTTTGAATAATTTTTCGGCATCTCTTGTTCTTCGGAGTCCCCAATCAAAATTATCTTCTTTTAAGTGAGTTGTGGTAATCTGTGTTGGATTGGGAGGAGCTTGTAGATGGTATATTCTTTTTATTCTATTAATGGAGGTTCTTCAGGGTTGGACTCCGATCGTTCTGTGGTTTTTTCCACAAGAATTTTTTATGTAAAAAATCTTTGTGTCTGCGATTGTGCTTGGCATTTTTGGTTTGTGTGCTTTTGCTATGTTCTCTCGCAGGACTTTCTGGTTTGGAGAACGGTTTTCGCGTTTCGTTCACAACAGAGTGGTATCAAAGCTTTGGGTTTGTCACTACCCGTACCCATTTTTTCGGATACGAGACGTGTCCAAGCCAGCCTACGCCGCAGAGTCAGCGGTAGAACGCTGTCAAGCCCGCAAAAAATAAATGCTCAAAATAAACTTTATTGCTCATTCACATTTCTAAATTTAATACAACATTTACAATATTTAAAATTAAAGAAAATACAAAGTTCTCACAATATAGAAAAGACAGCTAGTTCCATTATCTAGGTCGACCTCAGCATAACCATGCCTTCTCCGTGCTAAGAGTGATCACGACTAAACCTGAAAAATGTTAGTTTTCATTCAGGAATGGAACGAGTACAATCTCATAACAGAATCAATAAATGACGAAATCCATAAATCTGTAATAATACTGAGATACATGATAAGGGATAAACAGGAATCATGGTAGGAATCATGCGATAAAAATTAGGGAGACATGGTACACAAGATAAGCAATGACAAGAAAACTAAAATGTAACAAGACCATATCTAACTAGTGATTTAAAATACACTTTCGACATGTAAACGGCTAGGGGATAAATCCGGCACCCCGCACGTGAGTTGTGCGACTGCTATCAGGCAAGAATAGACATTTTGGGAATATTTATGGGTATGTTTACATGTCTACTAATGTACTTTTCCGCCCGGCTAGTACCCATGGATTTAGACAGGTCACAAACACGAAAATATATTGGCCACGAACAACATGCAAGAATCTATAACTACCATCTTGTGTGATAAGCTTGTCAAGAATCAACATGATATCAATGTAAAATAATATTAACTACAAGAAGTATACAAATGATCAAATACGAAAACTATCATAGATGTACTCGCTTGAGGTCCTGTGCTGGTGAAACCGATAATACTATACCACTCAAAGAGCCACAATCAGTCAACACATGCAGAAGCCTCCGGATGCTGAAATAAACATTACCAACATTTTTAGAATAGAAAATTTGCGAGAGTTTCCTGTCCTTAAGTCCAATTCTGGACACAGGGACAAAACGGTAATTTCGGGTTAAAACGGTGTCCGCCGTTGGACCCGCTTTGCACCGAAAAATGTGACAGAGTCTATGATCTCTAAAGTCATCAAACTATATGTCAACAGGTCTAGTTTTCTGATACGGAACCCAACCGTATGTCCAAAGTTGGATTTCGGCGGGCCGTGCATAAAATCGCCCGTTGAAACGGACCGTGGGGCCCGTAAAACGGCGATCCGATCAATTATCTCAGAATTGGACCAAACTTGGCATACAGGACCAAAAAAATGATACGGTTCTATTGGCGTAAGTTTCGTCTCGATCTGACGAACGTGCACAAAGTAATTAGAAAATTTGCACAGATGTCGATACGGTGAATTTTGACGGATACGCATCGAATTTGTCGCGCACACGCAACCAATTTGAATTTCATCAAAGCTCACACGTCCACAAAATCGATACGCACCTTTCGATGCTTTCGGTTCGCGACCACGTTGTCCGGATTGGCGGGACGCGCGGTGGATCGAAAGAATTTCTAGTTTTTTTAAAAAAGTTTTATCGGGTTTTTCTCGATTTTCAAACTGATTTTTAACAGAAAATAACCAACTAAAAATTAAACTAAAAATTGGGTCTCGATCTCGATTATGTTGTCTACAAGGCTGTTCAAGTAGTTATCCAAGTTTTACGATATCCTGGTCGTAAATCATCTGCCAACTTTGGGTTTCGGGACAGTTTCTAAACCCAAAAATCAAGATTTTTCTTGATTTTGGAACTCGTTTTCCATCGCGTACAGAGCAAATTAATTCAAACTATTTGAAATGAATTATAGAGGGTAGGGTTGTCGATGTACCTGACCAATCGGTTCGTAAAACGATGGAGTAACGACGGAGAAATCACGTCTCGAACTGGCGTGTCTGCAGCCGCTGCTGCTGCTCTGTTCCAGGCCGCGTGCGACCTTGCTGTCGTCGGCCGACGGCTGACAACGGCCAGCCTGCGGCGGCGTACGCGCGCGCGCAGGGGAGGGGCGCAAGGTCGGGGTAAGGAATTAGGGTTTAGATGTTCTGTTGTGGTTTTAATAGCAGTCGGAAGAGGGGCTTGAGCGCTCGGCTGGGTTTTGAAGTGCTCGGGCTCAGGTCTGGGCCGAGAGTGTGAGGGTTTGTTGATACTGCTGTTGCTTTGCTTCTTTGCTTTTCTTTTACTATTTCTTTTTCCTTTTTCTTAGCAACAATTAAATACATATATATATATATATATATATATATATATATATATATATATATATATATATATATATATATTTTATATATACACACACATATATGTAATATATTTATATATACAAACAAATACACACATTTATATAATATATTTATATATACATACAAATACACACCTATATAATATATTTATATATACATACAAATACATACATTTATATAATATATTTATATATACATACAAATACACACATTTATATAATATATTTGCGTATAAATTATAAATCACATTATAATAATTTAATATAACAATTAAATATAACCATTAAATATAACCATTATTGATTTATAAAAATAATAAATAGACCATTAAATAAACACAAAGTACGTACATAGCAATATACGACCCAATGTATATTGAATACCATTTGTACATTTACTCTATAAATCCAAATAAATCTAGGCAATTATATTTAGAAAATGTTATCGTAATTCCAAAGTAGAATATTATTATAAATAACGATATTATATATATAATTCATCTTCTAACGAATAATCAAATAAACGAATGCTATTGACATTATTTACGAATAATTACAAAAATAACCATATAATAATAATAATGCCAATAACCCACTAAATAACCAAAAGAGTCTTGGTGAACATATCTGGCCCTAGAAAATTGTACCAATATTCTAAAACTCTATTTAAATATTAATAATACCCATTTTGTAAAACCCACAACCTATTTTTCTAGAATTTTTGGATAAATTGGAATTATTGCATTTTTGGGATTTTGGTTTTGTCAGCATAGTCCTGGATTCCCAGTTAGAGTTTTTATTGTTATTATTATTATTATTATTATTATTATTATTATTATTATTATTATTATTATATATTACTATTACTATTATTATTATATAATTATTATTTAGTCGAATTTAGGAAAAAATATATTATTTTAAAATTATCGTTGATTTTTTATTGTGGCCCGGCCCCGGTCCCGAGTCCGGACTCCGAACCCAAGTTCGAACCCGTCTTCCATTTACTGAACCCATTTTCGTTTCCAGTCCCGAATCCGCCTTTTAATCTTTTAATTAAATATTAATTATTAGCCTTAGATATTATGAATTATATATTTGTTTAAAAAAAAGTAAACCCATTGGCTTGGTCACCCACGACCAAGCCAAATTCCCTATTTTCCAGCACTCTTCTCTTCCCCCTACTTCTCTCTACTCCACACGTTGTAAACCCACCCCCTTATAATAACACCACCACCACCACTTCTCCCACTAAACCCAGCACTCTTCTCCTTCCCCTCACTCTCAACTTTCCCACTCCCTCACTCATTTTTCTTTCCCCCAAAACTCCAGAGCTCACCCAAGCCCCTGCGAGACATCTCCTCCGGCGACCCTCGCCCAAACGCCGAGTCCCGTGCGCCGCCCAACACCAGCCCGCGCCCAAGCCCGTGCCCTCCGGCCTCCGCCGGCCCTCCACGCGCCGGCCGTCCAGCCGACGCCGCCTCCCGCGCGCCCCTGGGCTGCCCACGCCGGCCGCCCCGACCCCAGCGCCAGCCGTCCCGGTCTCCGGCCGCGTCCAGCCGCGGTTCCACCCTCCCGTGCACGCCTCCAGCGCCTCCTCGCCGAGCTCCTGTGTTTTTGCGGGTCCCCGATCTCCAGATCTGCTGTCTGGTTCATTTCCGTGCTTCCCGCGGTCCCGGTTTTCGCTGTCCCAGGCGATTCTCCGTTGCCCGCGTATTTCTTTCTCCCATTTTCATCTGAGAGCTCTAGCCGAGCAATCTGAGGTATACTTTCGTGTACCCGTGTCCCTTCCGTAGTGTCAATGATGATACGGTTCACGGTCCCGTCTCGGGATTCGATTGCGTTTTCAGTTTCTTCGGATTCCAAAATTTCCTTCGGAAAGTTTCTGTAGTTTTGTTGTCTGTGTTTAGTTTCGGAATTTCCGAAGCTATTACATTTGGGTTCTGTGATATTTTCCTTGTTGTTTCCGTGGTATTTTCGAATTTTTCGAAATGTATTTCGGAAACATTCTGTGAATGGGATTTTTATATATTTTGTGGATGGAAATTATTTTCAGTGGGTTTTCCAGGTTTGGGATAATTATTTTGGTGTTTGTTGGCATTTTTCCAGTATTGGGTTATCCCAGTTATAGAGGAAATGCTGCCCAAATTTTTTTAAAAAGTTTTGAAATACTTTCCAAAACCAGTTATTTTGTAAAAGAATTATTTAGTTGATTTTTATTTTCGGATGATGACCGTATCGGTCTGTGGGCCCTAGCGAAATGCAAACGAAACTGGTATTGTCCGGACGTTGAGGCATTAGCTAAAAAATGATATTTTGAACCAAGTCTGAGACGCATTTAATTATTATCTTTAATTTACAATTATTATTTTCAGAACGGGTACTGCTGTTAGTATTTTTGGTGCAGGACTTCGGCCTGCTGAATGGACCGCTTTCCGGCGTTCAGGATTCATCCGAGTTTTATTATTATTCTTAAAATTCATTTATGTAAATAATTGTAAGGGCATAAGCCCAGTTTTCTATTTTCTTTGCTGCGACCTGTATTGTGTAGAATAGATTTTATTTATTTCCTGGTTTGTTGGTTTGTCGATAGACCCGTAAAATATTAAAAAGACATTATTTTGGATATAGAAAATTATATCATTTTCTCACAAAAAAATTAGAAAAAAATTACAAGTTTGTTATTTAAACAAATTCACGTTCTTCTCATTTAAAAAAAAATATTAGCTTTATATATGATATTACAAAATACAAAGTTTTGCCAAATTAACTGGTAATTGCCATTTTTTTAATTAATCAATAACCGGCTTATTTTAATTAAATAACAACGAACGTAGAATTGCGACGTTAGACGTTTTCCGGTAGAATAATTAATAAACTTAAAACTGAATTAGGACCAATTCTAGAGATTGTAACTAGCACATCTAGATGGTTTCATATTGGTTCTAAGTCAAGGTTCTCAACTGCATGATCTCGGAGACGAACCTGACATCCTCCTCGGAACCGATTTTATCGATCTAGTCATAAACAAAGGCAAGTTACGGTTATATTTTCTTGTATTTTATTTAGTAATTGTCAAGCTGCATGTTTAAACCACATTGCTACACGGAACCCTCTCCTAGGGTTCAAATATTGATTGATATTGATTGTGGGGATTGGAGGAATAGTGTAACGTTGATGGCCAATATCCCCATATTGCAGGATTGTGCGAGCTTACCCCTCTTACACACGGGGATAAGCCGTATCGCGTTGCTAGGACGCTATTGTATAACCCAAGCCGGTCATAGACGATTACACATTCAAATCACATTATTTTTAATCGTAGAATTACTGAAAAATATTGTTTCAACTGTTTAGCCTGCACTTTTCTATTATTACTTGAAATATGAGATACATATTCGTACTTGCTCCCTCATGACTGGAGACCACATTTTTAGGTGACATTGAGGATGCTGAGCTATTATACAATAGCTACTATGATCCGGTGCTATATCCTGCGGTGTTACCAGAGTCCCCATTGGAGGACGCAGATCCCGGGGCTGACGAGCCAGCCGTTTAGCTAGTTGTTGTATTTCCTTTCGATTTCTTTTGTTGAAGTTTGTAGACTTTGAATTGAGCATTTTATTGCAGTACTTTCTTTTCCAGTTGTACTTTCAATTGTTTAATAAAAGTTTTAAACATTCGTAGATTCGTGTTGTGACAAATGTATAGATGTTGTTGAGTTTACCTGCATTAGAAACAGCTTACTGCCACCGTCTCACAACGGTGTAGGCTGGGCATGATCCGGTTCGACCCAATAATTTGGGATCGGGTCGTGACATATTTTTAGTGGTGGCCCATGCAGGTCCAATCAACAACTTAGGAGAACATATCTAGAAACAATTAGAACACTAGAACATTAATTTGTCACAACATAGGACAGAAATATATTATAAATAAATATTTTTGTTTGTTATAGACTGGTAGGCTACCTTGCTTATGTTTTGCATCCTAAGCCTTATCCAGCATAGGCCGATTGTATGGTGGTCTATTTTACTATCTACTTTAGTTTCTAGATTTTATATATCTTTTAGTGTCCCTTAGCTTTCTGAGGTTATTTTCCTCCATATCCTTATCATACTCTAGTATCCTTAGCATCCATACTCTTTTGTTATTTATGGATTAGGATTAGATTCTTCCCAAATCTCCTTCTTCAATAAATCTATTTCAAAATTTTTAATTAGTTGATCAAATCATACTTCTTTATCTTTATTTAGAATCTAGATCTATTTCACTATTTAGATTTTCAAATTCTCCTTTAGCAAACTTGGTAAACTCTTAACTACCCGAAGTACTTCTACGAATAGCGTATCCAACTATTTGCCTTGATCTCATTTCTTATTAACTTTCTTGGAACGAATCCTGAACCAAATTCTTTTGAAACTATAAAGCCTCAAGGTTAATTATTACCAAAAGAATTAGTTCAGCCTAGTTAGTTCATGATTCCCCTGAAGAAGATATTTTTCAATATTGGTTGTTATCTCCTAGGTTATTTCAAATATTTTATTTTGTTGATCCCCTCCACTCAACTTGAAACCCTACTCTCTCTATGCAACTTCTTGATCAATTCAAGGCCTAGACAGCTTTTAAACTCAATGCTTGAGTATCGTGAAGCACGAACGGTTAGAGAATTGATTCCATCCTATTATTAAATTTTCTTTAGTCATTGAAAAACTTTTAAATTGTTGAACTATCCCCTGGTTGGCTTTGCTAAACCATTTTAACCTAGATTCCTTAAATAATAAGACATACTTCTTTTCTGTGTCCACCCAACTTACCCACCAAATTCTCAAACTTTCCTTGGATAAGAAATTATTTCTTCAAAAATAATTTTGGTAAATGTAAGTATTTTTAAGTAATTTGTCGGGAATATTTTCATTGGCTTCTTCAACTCAACTCGAAGCTCTGGTGCTTCAATCTTATCTTGTGTCCAACTCAATTAGCCATAATCCAGTTAGACCAATTTTATGACTTCAAACCAATCTCTTAAATCTCAAAAGATACTGGAATACATATTTATCCTGATAAATTTTCTTGATTCCAGAAAAACATACATCAACATCTTTTCCTATCATGACTAGAACTTTAGAACTTGTTTGAATTTTTCGGAAACTCCTCTTGAAATTCTTATGGACAAAGTTGAGAAAATATTCCGTGACCTAATATGACTTCGCACATTTGCGTAGATGTCATTCGTCTGAATTATGAAAACTGTGAGTATACTGCAGCCAGTTGCGCACCGGCGGGACATAGACTCTAAGTTGAAGTGATTCAGGTGTTGATATATTTTTGGATATTATTGAGACTGCGTCCTAAATACATCAAATTTGTCTCCAACGTTGCTCAGCCATGAAATGGATAAAGTTGATAGACTACTCGGAAAATTATTATTATTCAAGTTATGGAGCCAAAAATTCACTGCAGTCAGGTGCACTCTGGCAAGGCATGAATTAGAGGCAAAATGACTTCGGATATGTATGGTTTCGGATACTATTGGGACTATATCCCTGTTATAAATGTATCATGTTTGGCCTCTTATCACCATTGATAACTTTACAAGAATTGTCCTGATTCGTTTAAATTTTGGATTATTTGGAATCTTAGCGACTAGTTTAAATTTTCAGAAATTATTTCTATAGGATTCATATGGGAATTCCACTTGATTTTCTAGGTCTGTTTTTCAACATTTTAGTACCATCAAATTATTCTGACTTTTGCCGATTAGAGGATTTGTATTTCTACCGGTTGTCTCTATTTTCATAAACCTCTTATCACAAGCTTGAAGGAATAGATTTTCTATGAAATTCTACTTGATCTTCCTAGAACTTATTAGGACCATATCGATTCTATTAGCTCAATCTCTTCCCTGGTTCTACTTTAGTACGTTGCATATATTTTGTTACATATTTTGGAAGCTATAGTTGTGGATAGCTTTATATATTAAATAGTTAATATACATGGATGACTATATGTATGTAGTGTATAGATATGCAGGAGAAACATAGGTTGTCATCCATCTCATTTTAAGGGCATATTTGGGATCAATAATAGTTAGCTAAAGGGTATAAAAGGTAGAAGAATACCTTGAGAAAGCTAGTCTTGAGAGAGTGGTATGTCTTAACTTGTGACTTATTCGGGTTATAACTATTAGTAGTGCTCACCAGTGCCTAAACCTCATTCAAACAAATGAAGGTATTTGACGGTTTTAAGTTTTATGATTAAAGGAAGAGTTATCGGAAGATAGACGAAACGTAGAAAAGTCTAAGATTTGGTAAGATTCTTCCATGGAGGAGGTGAATTTGGATAATATATAAAATGAGAATATGAGTATCAAGTAAAGGAATACTTGACGGAAATTAACTTTTATGATTAGATGACTACTGTACCCAGAAGGGACGAATATAACCATGGAAAGAAATATCACAAGAAATGGAATGATATATTCTAGAGAAGGAATAAGCAGTGAAAAATTGGGATAAGACTATTGGCATGCAATTTTGGAAAGAAGCAATTGTGTTTGCAATTTCTACCACATTGGAGACTCATATTAATTATGAAAAAAATAATTAAGATTTTGGGATATTTTGCGATTGTGTTTGGATGAGAACGATTGACATGTGCATGATTAAATATTATAATTTGATCAATGATTATAATTTGGTCAATTGATTTTAAGAATTGGAAATTCTCGGATATAGATCATGGATCAACTTTCTAAGGATTTACTATAACAAGGAAGATTGTAATTTTGATGTAGTCAGTTTTAGAGGAATGGCTGACAATTGAAAGTTGATAACTTTAAAATGTTTGGATCTAGAGGAAATCTTGAAATTGAAATACATTTGGCATATGCGTTACATACAACGACGGATGGAAGTTTGATTTAGAAGATTTATGATTCCAAATAGGTTTAGTTTTAATACCTTGGCAGTTGTCTTAGTTTTCTGTAGATCCTTAGAGTTCAACTAGTTTAGCAAGTTAGAAATTGGATTTTTTGCTTGGGGTATGAATAAGACTGTTATTTTGTAAGTTATTTTTTCGCATATCCTACCTATGATCCTTGATATATTGATACGATATTTTCTATTCCCTTTTGATTATCACTCAGTCCTCAAGGGAACTATCTTATCCGATTACATTCCAATCATAGATATATTATCATCCTCGCTATCCTCCCATCATACAACTTGTTGGGTTTCTCCTTAGTCATAAACCCTTATATCCCATTCCAATTTGATCTGGAATTTTTAGTCCTTTAACCCAGAAGATTTCATCATTTTTGCATTCTCAATAAACTGTTGACGTTCGTTTCTTTCTTGCCTTTATCTGTTTCATGAGACCTCATTTTCTTCTATTTTTGATCATATTTGTACCTAGATTTTCTCGTGCCCAAAATAATTTTTGATTGTTCCCCCCGGCCCTTATCCTTGAAATTTCGAGGGCAAAATTTTCTAAGGAGGGAAGGTTGTAAAACCCACAACCTGTTTTTCTAGAATTTTTGGATAAATTGGAATTATTGTATTTTTGGGATTTTGGTTTTGTCAGCATAGTCCTGGATTCCCAGTTAAAGTTTTTATTGTTATTATTATTATTATTGTTATTATTATATATTATTATTACTATTATTATTATTATTATTATTATATAATTATTATTTAGTCGGATTTAGGAAAAAATATATATATTATTTTAAAATTATCGTTGATTTTTTATTGTGGTCATGCCCCGGTCCCGAGTCCGGACTCCGAACCCGAGTTCGAACCCATCTTCCATTTACTGAACCCATTTTCGTTTCCAATCCTGAATTTGCCTTTTAATCTATTAATTAAATATTAATTATTAGCCTTATATATTATGAATTATATATTTGTTAAAAAAAAGTAAACCCATTGGCTTGGTCACCCACGACCAAGCCAAATTCCCTATTCTCTAGCACACTTCTCCTCCCCCTACTTCTCTCTACTCCACACGTTGTAAACCCACCCCCTTATAATAACACCACCACCACCACTTCTTCCACTAAACCCATCACTCTTCTCCTCCCCCTCATTCTCAACTTTTCCACTCCCTCACTCATTTTTCTTTCCCTCCAAACTCCAGAGCTCACCCAAGCCCCTGCGAGCCATCTCCTCCGACGACCCTCGCCCAAACGCCGAGTCCCGCGTGCCGCCCAACTCCAGCCCGCACCCAAGCCCGTGCCCTACGGCCTCCGCCGGCCCTCCCCGCGCCGGCCGTCCAGCCGACGCCGCCTCCTGCGTGCCCCTGGGCCGCCCACGCCTGCCGTCCCATCCCCAGCGCGGACCGTCCCGGTCTCCGGCCGCGTCCAGCCGCAGTTCCACCCTTCCGTGCACGCCTCCAACGCCTCCTCGTCGAGCTCCTGTGTTTTTGCGGTCCCCGATCTCCAGATCTGCTGTCTGTTTCATTCCCGTGCTTCCCGCGATCCCAATTTTTGCTGTCCCAGGCGATTCTCCGCTGCCCGCGTATTTCTTTCTCCCATTTTCATCTGAGAGCTCTAGCCGAGCAATCTGAGGTATACTTCTGTGTCCCTGTGTCCCTTCCGTAGTGTCAATGATGATACGGTTCACGGTCCCGTCTCGGGATTCGATTGCGTTTTCGGTTTCTTCGGATTCCGAACTTTTCTTTGAAAAGTTTCTGTGGTTTTGTTGTCTGTGTTTAGTTTCCGAATTTTTGAAGCTATTACATTTGGGTTCTGTGATCTTTTCCTAGTTGTTTTCGTGGTATTTTCGGGTTTTTCGAAATGTATTTCGGAAACATTCTGTGAATGGGATTTTCATATATTTTGTGGATGGAAATTATTTTCAGTAGGTTTTCCTGGTTTGGGATAATTAATTTGGTGTTTGTTGGCATTTTTCCAGTATTGGGTTATCCCAGTTATAGAGGAAATGCTGCCCAAATTTTCTTGAAATACTTTCCAAAACCAGTTATTTTGCAAAGGAATTATTTAGTTGATTTTTATTTTCGGGCGACGACCGTACCGGTCTGTGGGCCCTAGCAAAATGCAAACGAAATCGGTATTGTCCGGACGTTGAGGCATTAGCTAAAAATGATATTTTGAACCAAGTCTGAGACGTATTTAATTGTTATCTTTAATTTATAATTATTATTTTCAGAATGGGTACTGCTGTTAGTATTTTTGGTGCAAGGCTTCGGCCTGCTGAATGGACTGCTTCCCGGCGTTCAGGATTCACCCGAGTTTTATTATTATTTTTAAAATTCATTTATGTAAATAATTGTAAGGGCATAAGTCCAGTTTTTTATTTTCTTTGCTGCGACCCTGTATTGCGTAGAATAGATTTTATTTATTTCCTGGTTTGTTGATTTGTCGATAGACGCGTAAAATATTAAAAAGACATTATTTTGGATATAGAAAATTAATATCATTTTCTCACAATAAAATTAAGAAAAATTACAAGTTTGTTATTTAAACAAATTCACGTTCTTCTCATTTAAAGAAAAATATTAGCTTTATATATGATATTACAAAATACAAAGTTTTGCCAAATTAACCGGTAATTGCCATTTTTCCAATTAATCAATAACCGACTTATTTTAATTAAATAACAACGAACGTAGAATTGCGACGTTAGACGTTTTTCGGTAGAATAATTAATAAACTTAAAACTGAATTAGGACCAATTCTAGAGATTGTAACTAGCACACCTAGATGGTTTCATATTGGTTCTAAGTCAAGGTTCTCAACTGTAGGATCTCGAAGACGAACTTGACATCCTCCTCGGAACCGATTTTACCAATCTAGTCATAAACAAAGGCAAGTTACGGTTATGTTTTCTTATATTTTATTTAGTAATTGTCTAGCTGCATGTTTAAACCACATTGCTACACGGAACCCTCTCCTAGGGTTCAAATATTGATTGATATTGATTGAAGGGATTGGGGGAATAGTGTAACGTTTATGGCCAATACCCCCATATTGCAGGATTGTGCGAGCTTACCCCTCTTACACACGGGGATAAGTCGTATCGTGTCACTAGGACGCTATTGTATAACGCAAGCCGGTCATAGACAATTACACATTCAAATCACATTGTTTTTAATCGAAGAATTACCGAAAAATATTGTTTCAACTGTTTAGCCTGCACTTTTCCATTATTACTTGAAATATGAGATACATATTCGTACTTGCTCCCTCCTGACTGGAGACCATATTTTTAGGTGACATTAAGGATGCTGAGCTATTATACAATAACTACTATGACCCGGTGTTATATCCTGCGGTGTTACCAGAGTCCCCATTGGAGGACGCAGATTCTGGGGCTTGCGAGCCAGCCGTTTAGCTAGTTGTTGTATTTCCTTTCGATTTCTTTTGTTGAAGTTTGTAGACTTTGAATTGAGCATTTTATTTCAGTACTTTCTTTTCCAGTTGTACTTTCAATTGTTTAATAAACGTTTTAAACATTCGTAGATTCGTGTTGTGACAAATGTATAGATGTTGTTGAGTTTACCTGCATTAAACAGCTTACTGCCGCCGTCTCACAACGGTGCAGGCTGAGCATGATCCGGTTCGAACCAATAATTTGGTATCGGGTCGTGATACATTTTATATGAATAACCAAATATTTAGAAAATATACGTCAAGTCCTAAATTAATTAAGAAATATTTGTACACATATAAAATATTCCTACATGGTCTGTCCTTGGATGCACTCCATCACTACAAGGGCTTGTACTTGGCTTGGGTCCATTCCGAACTATATTGGTACGGCCGGGTCTCCTACAAGTCAATAATCAATAATAATCCAATAATTAAGACATCTATAGAGGTTAAGCCGTAACTTGGCCTTATTTTCCTAGTTAGGACAATCATATGGCTCGGCCTTCCCCTACCATGGCTAATACACTAGTCAAGACACGCCACTGCACTATCCGTGCCATGATTCCTAGTCACCTTGTACTCAAATTCCTAACCATGACTAAAATTATCTACAGTAATAATAAACTAAATAATTATTTACAAAATCTAAAAATCACCATTTAAATCAAATAAATAAATAAATAAAATTATTTTAAAATTTTCGGAAGGGGAGCTACAAATCTACCCACCTTAAAAATAATTTCGTCCTCGAAATTCCAATTCATAACTATTCCTTAAAATTTAAAAGAAAGTCTACCTTAACCTTAATCTCCTTAAATTCTAATACCTCAAAAATAGTTTATATCCTCCTCCTAGCCATTTTGTAACTACAAAACCTCTAGGACTTCTACCCACCTTTGGTCACACTACTCCTCAAACAAAAATCTTATAATCTTCTAACTGGCTGCTAACAATCCTACCAACATATATCTAGGCATATGGCATCTATAATCCTCTCATATCTATCAAGCAACCCAAAATTTAGCAAGAAACAAACTTACACAAGTAGCTAAAAATTATTGATAAATTCTAATAAGCATGACCATTCGTCGTCCCGAAATAGGAAGGGCAAGAAAATAAGGAAGAATAATCAAGATTAAATATGAAGTTTCAAGAGCGATAGATAAAAAGGAAGTTTATGAACCATTGACTTATTTGCTAGATTGGGCTACTCTAGTCTAATCACTTGCCAAATCAAGGAACTCTTCGTTTCTTAGAGGGGCTTGCAATCCGTGCAATATAGAGGTTTCGTTCTTGAAGTTTAATCTAACAAGATTCCATACTAGAACGGAATTTGAGAAATCAGGATTGTGACCTTTGTCGTGGTTGTTTAAACACACGAGCAAGGGATACAAATGTAATACAAGATCGTATTGCAACTTCCCGGTAGATAGAATAAGGGTTACGAATGACTTCACATTTTAAGAGGTGGAGACTACATAATAGGTACATGGACCTATTTAAAATAGTTCGGTTTTTATAGTCCAAATATGGTGGTATGTATGGATGGGTTTTACTGGTCTTAATGGGTTCTCTGATTTTGACATCAATCGCTGGTTGGATGAACCTTGGATTTCAATCTATGTTGACTGGGTAAGATCCCAATGATAAAACTATTTCTACTGGGTTAGGGTGACCTAGAGTAGGATTCCACCCAAGTGGTTGAGTTAGTTGCCGGTTAGGTTGGCTAGCTAGGTTCCTAAAGCCTAAAAATGCGCCTTCAGTGACTTTTGTGTTTAAGTAGCACATGAGGTCTCAGTTGGGTGTCACACTAGTGGCATGTGGGTAGTGAGCTTCGAGTAGATCACAACTATATATTGGATCGAAGGAATTGGGTCAGGGTTGAGGCTCTAATGAAAGTCGGAAAGTATACCGGTATTACGGTAAGTGTTATAGCTAGTCCTTTTGACCTAAAAGTCGTGCCATGAAAATAGAGTACAAGGGGATGTGTTTGAGTAGGACATGATATACCTAGATGAAGGTGAGTTCGTCTAGATCTTGCATATAAAATTTGTTGGGAGGTAACAGCTGGTCTCGTGCTCCAAATATTAATGACACGGCCGGGGACACAAAATGATCTAAATGGAAAGTGGGAGTCCATGGGGCTCTAATTATCATCCTAGTGAAAATTACTCTAATCAATCGGTAATCCTTGTATATCCCAAAATTTTAGAAGGCTTACAGTCTACCCACCTTAGAAGCTAGGATATGGTTTTAGGAATAATGAGGTTAGAAGAATTCCAAGTCCGGATATAGTACCTCGACTCTTGTTAATAAGGAATAAGGCACGGCGTAACGGGTTACGGTAGATATAAGTCAAGTCAAGGGTTGTTCCTCAATAAATGGAAAACGAGTGTGTACAATGACACATGGTCAATAAAATAGAATAATCTACTAGCCCATCGTATACAAGAGTTATCGACGGGGTAACCAATTCTAAGGCACATCATATGAAAAGATTGCTAACAACTGAGTCAATATTTTCTATTTGTGTCAAACCTGCCAGACTATTGTCACAAGGGTCCTAGTTAAACCAAGCTTCGAACAAATGATTAGAGGCTCACAACATTTGGTCTCTTGAGGATAGGTAGTCTTCTAGGTTGGCATTTGATCAAGGGAAAGATCCTAATCATTCTCGGACTCCAATGACTAGAAGATCAAGGTAGTAGGTTTAGGGTCGAAGGGAGGACGAATACCTCAAGGCAAGGTTCCAGTCATAGGGCTGGCTGATGGTAGCTACACTTGCGCATACAACTATTATAGCCATAGGGATAATATGTATCTATCTACCAATTACGAGCTTCCGTCTTTCCAATCCAGTGAAAGACAAAACAATAAGGAGTTCGAGAAGGATGTCACTGAATACAATTACATGATTCAGAGGCGAATGTAAAATTTAAGAGATATTGTCAATGCTGTCGCGAATGAGATCCTAGAGACATCTACATTCGATTCTGATTAGACAATATATTAGTAGGCGTCCCCAATAAACATATGTCTTAAATCAAGCTCGATAAAAGAGCAAGCTTGCAAAACTAGGCTATAATAGCAGCGTTGGTCAAGATAGTCAAAATACAAGTAGGCGAGATTTTTGAAAGGAGGCACAAGTAGTTCGAGTTTTGAGAGAATCAAAACCTTACCTGTGTCATTGCTTATATAGGCATCCTACTATCTTCTTATCCATAAGGCCTCGGTCGACTAATGGGTTATGGACCTCTAAATTATATTCTAGGTAAATCTGTTAGTGTCAGTCAATTACCTTATCAATAGATCACAAGGACCACGAAATGCTAGGTTGGGAGACATGTCACCCAACTTACAGAACTTCTACTAATTTTGGCTTTGGATCTTATGGGACACACAGGGCACCTTTCTATTCTCTATAGTATCCTAAACTTGTAATCACGTCTGAGTCATTTCACTGAGAATTATATCTCGCCCGTATACTCTGGCTGTGGCAAACCCTTGGTTCTGTGATTCAAATATGATAGGCTATCAGATACTCTGCCTTATATTGGCACAAGGGCCTAAAGAGGTCAACGAAGATACAGTTTTAGCAATATTCCATAAACTACAATTCTTCGAAATGATTTCGACTCTATGGGTCATGCTTCACCAGTGCGCTGCTGGCTGCAGTAATCCACACTCTCTATTCTCAAGCAATTGGCGACAGTGCGCTGCTGTCTAGCCATCGCAGTCGTTAAATCACTCCAACTATATTCCTAAGGACTTCAAGGGGCTGCTAGATATTCAAACTAGTTGACTATGATAGAAAGCGTAAACATCTACCTATAACTCTTAATCCTTAAAACAAAAGGTTGATCGGAGAGGAAATAATTGAAGACAAGAGAAGTAAGAACATCCTAATCTTTATTTTATATGTATTTCAAATGGTTGAGAAAAAACCTTTGAATCAAGTCTGCCTCGAGATTTGTATACGAATAACGAAATCAGAAATTATAAACTAATTCCTTACAGCAAAATATGATTTTAAATAGGAAATTCTAACTTATGATATAAGATGTATATCTAACAGAGCAAAAGAAAATTGAACAGTTATCAAGATTAAAGCCTTAACTCTAGGTAAGCCTAACTTTCCAAGTGAGTAGTATCCCCACGTTGGATCATATCGTCATATCAAAAGTAATAGTGTATCTCTAGAGATCTGTCAAGCTATATAAATTTAACAATTCTGTATCTAAATTGCATGGCCTATCAGAAAATCTTAACTACCCAATTAGTCAAATTAATAAGGGACTCTTATCCTAGTTATTCTCCTAAATTATTTTAATCCTAATTGTGAATGAGCATTTCCTGGGCGCAGGCTCACAATGGTATGACTAACTTAAGTACCATCACGAGTTCGTAATCTTTTGCGAAAACGGACCTGCATGGGCCACCACAAAAATTTGTCACGACTCGCACCCGCTTTTTCGGATAAGAGACGTGTCCAAGCCAGCCTACGCCACAGAGTCGGCGGTAGAACGTTGTCAAGCCTGCAAGAAATAAATGCTCAAAATAAACTTTATTGCTCATTCACATTTCTAAATTTAATACAACATTTACAATATTTAAAATTAAAGAAAATACAAAGTTCTCACAATATAGAAAAGACAGGTAGTTCCACTATCTAGGTCGACCTCGGCATACCCATGCCTTCCCCGTGCTAAGAGTGATCGCGACTAAACCTAAAAAATGTTGGTTTCCAGTCAGAAATGGAACAAGTACAATCTTACTACAGAATTAATAAATGACGAAATCCATAAATCTATAATAATACTGAGATACATGATAAGGGATAAACAGGAATCATACGAGTAAAAAGTAGGGAGACAATGTACACAAGATAAGCAATGACAAGAAAGCTGAAATGTAACAAGACTATATCTAACTAGTGATTTGAAATACACTTTCGACATGTAGACGGCTAGGGGATAAATCCGGCACCCCGCACGTGAGTTGTGCGACTGCTATCAGGCAAGAATAGACATTTTGGAGATATTTATGGGAATGCTTACATGTCTACTAATGTACTTCTCTGCCCGGCTAGTACCCATGGATTCAGACAGGTCACGAACACGAAAATATATTGGTTACGAACAACATGCAAGAATCCATAACTACTATCTCGTGTGACAAGCGTGTCAAGAATCAACATAATATCAATTTAAAACAATATTAACTACAAGAAGTATAGAGAAAATCAAATACGAAAACTATCAGAGATGTACTCGCCTGAGGTCCTGTGCTGGTGAAACCGATAATACGATACCACTCAAAGAGCCACAATCAGTCAACACATGCAGAAGTCTCCGGATGCTGAAATAAATATTACCAACATTTTTAGAATAGTCGAATTGTCTATCCTTATGTCCAATTCTGGACACAGGGACAAAAGATAATTTTGGGTCAAAACGGTGTTCGCCGTTGGACCCACTTTGTACCGAAAAGCATGCCAGAGTCTATGGTCTCTAAAGTCATCAAAATATATGTCAACAGGTCCAGTTTTCTGATATGAACCCAACCGTATGTCCAAAGTTAGATTTTGGTAGACCATGCACAAAATTGCCCGTTGAATCGGATCGTGGGGCCCACAAAACGGTGATCCGATCAACTGTCTCAGAATTGGACCAAATTTGGCATACAGGACCAAAAAAATGATAGGGTTCTGTTGGCGTAAGTTTCGTCTCGATCTGACGAACATGCATAAAGCAATTGAGAAATTTGCATAGAGGTCGATAAGGTAAATTTTATCGGATACGCATCAAATTCGTCGTGCACACGCAGCCAATTTGAATTCCGTCAAAGCCTACACGTCTGCGAACTCGATACACACCTTTCGATGCTTTCGGTTCGCGACCATGTCGCCCGGATTGGCGGAACGCACGTTGGATCGGAAGAATTTCTAGTTTTTGAAAAACAATTTTATCGGGTTTTTCCCGATTTTCAAATTAATTTTTAACAGAAAATAACCAACTATAAATTAAAATAAAAATAGGGTCTCGATCTCGGTTATGTTGTCTACAAGGGTGTTCAAGCGGTTTTCCAAGTTTCACGATATCCTGGTCGTAAATCAAACACCAACTTTGGGTTTCGGCACGGTTTCTAAACCAAAAATAAAGATTTTTTTTCGGTTTTGGAACTCGTTTTCCATCACGTACGGAGCGAATTAATTCAAACTATTTGAAACGGATTATAGAGGGTAGGGTTTTCGACGGACTTGACCAATCGGTTCGTAAAACGGTGGAGTAACGATAGAGAAATCACGTCTCGAACTGGCACGTCTGCAGCCGGTGCTGCTGCTCTGTTCCAGGCCGCGCGTGGCCTTGCTGTCGTCGGCCGACGGCCGACCCCCGGCCAGCCTGCGACGGTGCGCGTGCGCAGGGGAGGGGCGCGAGGTCAGGGTAAGGAATTAGGGTTTAGATGTTCTGTTGTGGTTTTAATAGCAGTCGGAAGGGGGGTTTGAGCGCTCGGCTGGGTTTTGAAGTGCTCGGGCTCGGGTCTGGGCCGAGAGTGTGAGGGTTTGTTGATACTGCTGTTGCTTTGCTTCTTTGCTTTTCTTTTACTATTTCTTTTTTCCTTTTTCTTAGCAACAATTAAATACATAAATATATATATATATATATATATATATATATATATATATATATATATATATATATATACATATATATATATATACATACAAATACACACATTTATATAATATATTTATATATACATACAAATACACACCCATATAATATATTTATATATACATACAAATACACACATTTATATAATATATTTGAGCATAAATTATAAATCACATTATAAAAATTTAATATAACAATTAAATATAACCATTAAATATAACCATTTTTGATTTATAAAATAATAAATAGACCATTAAATAAACACGAAGTATGTATATAGCAATATACGACCCAATATATATTGAATACCATTTGTACATTTACTCTATAAATCCAAATAAAATCTAGGCAATTATATTTAGAAAATGTTATCGTAATTCTAAAGTAGAATATTATTATAAATAATGATATTATATATATATATAATTCATCTGCTAACGAATAATCAAATAAACAAATATGATTGACATTATTTACGAATAATTACAAAAATAACCATATAATAATACCAATAACCCACTAAATAACCAAAAGAGTCTTGCTGAACATATCTGGCCCTAGAAAATTTTACCAATATTCTAAGACTCTATTTAAATATTAATAATACCCATTTTGTATGAATAACCAAATATTTAGAAAATATACGTCAAGTCCTAAATTAATTAAGAAATATTTGTACACACATAAAATATTCCAACATGGTCCGTCCTTGGATGCACTCCATTACTACAAGGGCTTGTGCTTGGCTTAGGTCCATTCCGAACTATATTGGTACGGCCGGGTCTCCTACAAGTCAATAATCAATAATAATCCAATAATTAAGACATCTATAGAGGTTAAGCCGCAACTTGGCCTGGTTTTCCTAGTTAGGACAATCATATGGCTCAACCTTCCTATACCATGGCTAATACACTAGTCAAGGCACGCCACTGCACTATCCGTGCCATGATTCCTAGTCACCTTGTACTCAAATTTTTAACCATGACTAAAATTATCTACCATAATAATAAACTAAATAATTATTTAAAAAAATCTAAAAATTACCATTTAAATCAAATTAATAAATAAATAAAATTATTTCAAAAATTTTGGAAAGGAGAGCTACAGGGTTCAAAGAAGTGTCAGGAGTTGACAGTCAAACCAAGAAGCAGAGATGGACGCGAAGCCGGTGCACATGGTGAACCTGAATGGTATCAACTACCATTATTGGCAGAGCAAGATGAAGGATTTGTTGTTCGTCAAGAAGCTGCATCTTCCAATATTTGTGTCCGAGATGCTAAGTAACAAATCCGATGAGTACTGGAACTTCGAGCATATACAGGTGTGTGGGTACATGCGACAGTTCGTTGACAAAAACATGTACAACCACGTTGCCAATATTGAGCATGTGAAGACGTTGGAGGAGAAGCTGGAATCTTTGTACGCAAAAAAGACCGAGGTATACAAATTGTTCATGATCCGGATGATGATGGGTCTACGGTACAAAGATGGTGCATCCATTATGGATCACTTGCGTGAGTTCCAGGGCATGGTGGACCAGCTATCCTCGATGGGAGTCAAGTTCGACGATGAGGCTCAGGGACCGTACAAGTATCTATGTACATTGCCAGACTCGTGGGAGACCGTACGAGTATCTATGATCGCTTCTGCTCCAGAAGATGTAGTCAGTCTGGAGTTTGCTAAGAGCGGGTTACTGAATAAAGGGATGCACAGACGTTCTCAGGGCACTTAATCCAAATCCCACCACTCAGAGGCACTAGCTTCAGAGAGCCGAGGAAGGGGCAAAAGCAGGGGTCCAGGTGGTGGCAGAAATAAGAGCAAAGGCAAGTGTTACCATTGTAGCAATTATTGGAGATGTGCATTTGAGGATGACGACGGGTGCAGTTCTTGTTCTCAAAGATGTTCGTCATGTCCATGATATATGTTTGAACCTGGTGTTGGTTGGGAGGTTGGATGGCAAGGGTTTCTTCAATCTCTTCGGAAACGGTCAATGTAAGCTTTCCAGAGGTCCGATGGTGACTGCCAGAGGAAGCAAGAAGTCCGAACTCTACTATATGGAGAATGTAGGATCGTTGAGCACCTCTAGAGGGGGGTGAATAGAGTGCGTGTGTGCAGCGGAATATAATCACCAATTAAAAAAATTAAACAATGGCAGATATATAAGAGACAGTAAATAAAGATAGAGAATTCAAACTCAGTGACACAGCGATGTATACTGGTATCCCTCTGAGAGGACTAATCCAGTCTCGAGTACTCTTGCTCGATGTTAATCCACTATGGCACAAGCTTTAACTGAGAGCTTGCAATCTCTTACAATATCGTGCTTGGTGACAAGCGCACGACCAGCTTCACAACACCGTGCTTGGTGACGAGCGCACGACCAGCTCCACAACAAAAAAGTTATTGAAACTTGAACGACCTCTTTACAACTCTTGAGTAACCAAAAGACTCTAAATCAACTCAGATAGTACTGGCTTTTGGCTAAGAGATGTGTAGGTAAGATTTGAAAATCTTAGATCGTTTTGAAAACACTTGAGTAGTAGAGAAGAGAAGATGAAGAATGAATTGATGATTTGAAACAAAAAGTTCTTCTCTATTTATAGGTGTTTTCACCAACCGAACTCGGACAGAACTCGGGCAGAGTTCGGGTGCAAATATCTCGCAAAGAGACGTTGCTCGCTGATTTGGAGGCAACAGAAGTTTGAATACAAACTTGACCGAACTCGGTCAGAGTTCGGACCGAACTCGGGCCGAACTCGGCTTGGAGTTCTGTCAGGAGATATTTGAAATTCTTTTGCAAAAACAGTTTTCAAACATGTTTTTGGTTATTTGTAAAATCATTTGAAAAGACTATTTTCGAAATATGTTTTTGAAATATTTGTAAACGAAAATACGAATGGTAAAAGTAGGCTTTTGAAATAAGGACAGTTTTAACCCTAAGCCAGTATTACCAAAATTGATTTTACAAAGTAATTCCTAGACTAAATAAAATATAAAATACAGAATAAAAATGAGAACTGAGTCTTCAGAAGATTTGATGATGTTGACGCTTTGATTGATGTGGTACATCGTCCGTTGAATATGATTTCATGAATCCTGAAATGATTAGCAGCATTTTCTATATTTTGTGTATTGACTAAAGTGTATGTTGATTATCGAAATCGGGTGTGACCATGGAATGGGCCAACAATCTTCCCCATTTTGATAATTGACAAACTTGAGTCTATACCAAAATATATTTATATCAAATAGAACAAAATATCAAAATACCTGAAAAAAATTTGTTTGGATTTGAATTATCTCCGCTTTGGTATACTCTTTTTCTCCCCCTTTGTCAAGTAGTAAAATGAATAGGCTCCCCCGTAAATTGTGAAGCCAACAAGAGAAAAGACAAGACAAAGTGAAGAAAAAAAAATAATCACAGCATAGACATATATGGAAACAACTGGAATAAAATGAACTATCTCATAATAAACTGAAATATCGTAGAGGTTTCCACTAGAAAAAAATACAACTGATAATATCTAACTAAACAGTTTAGACATAAAATGAAACTACTACATCAACTGCATCAACTAATCAAATCAAAATTCACTATCCCATGGCTGAATCCACGTCACATCGTGGGGTCGTCCGCACCTGGAGGATCTTGAGGGAAGTATGCTGTGGTCGGGTCGAAATACTGAAAAGTAACCTCATCAGTAAATCGAGGACCAGGGAAAGCCGGGTGAGGAAGGATGGTGACCGGATGGACTGGATCCTAAGCCAGGCTATAGTGAAGGTCAGCAATACTATTTCTCAGCACCTGGGCCTGAGAAATGTGCCTGAACTCTGAGTCCTGATGACGTTGCGTAGAGACCGCAACAAAATCATCGAAGCGCTGGTAGAAAGTCTGATCGAATCCTGGGGCAGGGGCCGGAGCAGGAGGAGCATCAGCTGCAGGGGCCTCAGCATCAGCAGCTGGAGCAGGAGCAGCTCCAGAAGGTACAGGAAATCGACGAGAACGAATCAGCTCAACAGGTGGAGAGGAGATGGCACACGTCTCAAGATTAATCTCGAAACGTCGAAAGATCGAAGCAAGGTGCATCGGATAAACTAGATTCCTGCCTGCATTTTTGCAGTTAAGCATCCAGTTCATCATAGTTTTGGGAACGGAGAAAGGAAAGCCAAAGTGGATGTGATATAGAGCAGAAAGTTTCAAAAAGGTAACTTCATCAGTAGATCCTTTCTTCGGAAGAAGAGCAGAAAATACCATACGATGAAGTTCATAAAATGTTTGGTTCAGATGTTTGGAAAAGATTCTCCGAGGAGGAGGGTTAGGGTGACAGATTAATTCCCTAAAGGAAGCCAAAGTGACATCGGCAGGGAACTGAATGTGGTAGATGTCAACTAATGCATCACCATGATCAGGAATATGAAAGTATTCGCTGATATCAGTGGCGCTAAATTCTAACTCTTGCCCAGCAATGCAAGAATAGAAATTACCGTTAGGTTTTACCTGCAGATTGCAGTAAAACATGCGAACGGCGTTGTCATAAATGCTCTCTTGGACCTCGAAAAAATTGCGGTATCCAAGTTGGTTAAAGATTGGAGCATATTCAAAGAAAGTAGTAAAGTTAACGAAGGCTCCAGAGCAAATACGACGACTAGAGAAAGAATCAAACCAGAGATCCGAGAAGTCTTTGTCGGGAAACAAATTAGAATCGTACTCTTCGGGATCTCTAGGTCTAGCTGGACTAAAGAGACTAACAGGGGTATAGTCAGAGGATGAGGAAGCACCTTGGGAAGAGTTTCCTCTTTGACGCTTGGGGGCCATGAGGAGATGGATAGCAAATACCTTCAAAGAAAAAAAAGAAGAAGAAGGAAGATGACCGCCCACTGGAACTCGTCAAACCCTTGCTAATATGGAGGAGGAGAGGCTTCTAGTAGAAGAGGAGGGCTTTCCACGTTTTGGTGTGAAGAAAAAGTGGAAGGAAAGTTGGATTATAAAGCCTCTAGGGCCGGCTGTTCGGTTCTGGAAGTTACCACAGTGCCGACCGAACTCGGTCCGAATTCGGTCCGAACTCGGTCAGAGTTCGGGCCGAGTTCGGCCACTTGCATTCCCGAGACTGTCAAAGCAGTCAGGTAAATAAAAGTTGTAATTAATAACGTTTGACTGGTTTATTAAATAACTGCTGTTATTTTCAGGTTAACTATAGGGGTTGTCCCAGCTAACGGAGGTTCACCGGGGAACTCTTAAATACCGCTTCGCTTCGACCGTAGCCGTGGTGACAGACATACCCTTTGTAAGTTTGTCCCCAAAAATAATTTTCGTTAAATAATAAATTATCAAGTCATAAATACAGTTTTAATTACCATATGCATTATGAGTCCGAGAATTCAAGAATGTCGAGCTCACGCCTCAAGATGTTAAAACGGTCTTCAGCCAATGGTTTAGTGAATATATCTGCTAGTTGATGAACAGTATCAATAAATTCTAAGCAAATATTCCCGTGTTGTTGATGATCACGAAGAAAATGATGTCTAGCTTCTATGTGTTTTGTGCGTAAATGACAAACAGGGTTCTTAGTCAGATTAATTGCACTAGTGTTATCACAATAAATAGGAACATTTGTATAGTGCAAATTGTAGTCCTCTAAGGTTTGCTTTATCCACAAAATCTGAGCACAACAACGTCCTGCGGCGATATATTCAGCCTCAGTTGTTGATAATGCTACTGAATTTTGTTTCTTGCTAAACCAAGAGACTAAGGCCTTTCCCAAGAAATGACACGTGCCACTGGTACTTTTACGGTCAACTTTGCATCCAGCAAAATCCGCATCCGAGTAACCTATAAGGTCAAAGGATTTGATTTTGGGATACCATAAGCCAACTGTAGAAGTTCCTTTAAGGTATCGGAAGATACGCTTAACAGTACTAAGATGTGATTCCTTAGGGTTTGCCTGATAACGTGCACATATGCAAACGCTAAACATAATATCAGGACGACTAGCAGTTAAATATAATAAACTACCAATCATACCTCGATACTTACGCTGATCGACAGGTTTGCCACTTTCATCAGCATCAAGCTTTGTAGATGTTGCCATAGGAGTCCCGATTGGCTTTACATTCTCGAAGTCGTACTTTTTCAGTATGTCCTTCGTGTACTTGGCTTGGTTGATGAATGTTCCGTTCGAGTGTTGTTTGATTTGCAGTCCTAGGAAGAAGTTCAGCTCTCCCATCATACTCATCTCAAACTCACTCTGCATACACTTGGCAAAATCTTGACAGAGTTGTTCATTAGTAGAACCAAATATAATGTCATCTACATAGATTTGCACTAGAAGAATGTCATCATTCATGGATTTAATAAATAAAGTAGTATCAATCTTGCCTTTTGAAAATCTATTATCAAGTAAGAAGGCGCTTAGGCGTTGATACCAAGCACGAGGTGCTTGTTTGAGTCCATAAAGTGCTTTCTTAAGCTTGAAGACGTGATCAGGTTTTTGAAAATCTTTAAAACCAGGGGGTTGTTTCACAAAAACCTCTTCTTTCAAAAATCCATTTAAAAATGCGCTTTTCACGTCCATTTGAAAAAGTTTGAAATCATTAAAACATGCAAATGCGCAAAACATGCGAATGGCTTCTAGTCTAGCAACAGGAGCATAGGTCTCATCATAATCAATTCCTTCTTCTTGATTATAACCTTGTGCAACTAGACGTGCTTTGTTGCGTAGAACTTGTCCATCTTTACTGAGTTTATTTCGGAACTCCCATTTGGTATCAATTATCGATTGACCAATAGGTTTAGGAACGAGTTCCCAAACTTGGTTTCTCTCAAATTGATTAAGTTCCTCTTGCATGGCAGAAATCCAAAATTCATCAGAAAAAGCTTCATCAACATTTTTAGGTTCTATTTGTAAAATAAAAGCGACATTTGCTGCTATATCAGAATCTTTAAGAGATGAACGTGTACTTACACCTTTGGATACATCACCTATAATGAGAGTTTCTGGATGATCTGGCTTGAATCTCAATGATTCAAATCTTTGGGCCATACCTTTCACAAGGCTCTTTTCAGTTCCTGCATCTTCGAAACTTTTATCAGTTCTTGTCTCTTGGGTAGGATCTTTCTCAGAACTCTTCTTAGTCTTTTTAGGTGCATCTTCATCATCACTGTCGCTAGATCTGTGACTATTCAACTCATCAAAGGTAACATTAATACTTTCTTCAATAATCATAGATCTTTTATTGAAAATTCTATATCCCTTACTCTTAGCAGCATATCCGAGAAATATCCCGTCATCTGCTTTGGAGTCGAACTTTCCCAAGTTATCCTTGGTGTTCAGGATGAAACAGCGACAACCAAAAATTTTAAAATAAGAAATGTTTGGAATTCTTCCAGACCAAAGCTCATATGGTGTTTTCTTCGAGATTGGTTGAATTAACACCCTATTTAAAATATGACAGGCTGTACTAACAGCTTCTGTCCAAAAATATTTAGGAAGATTATGCTGATTAAGCATGACTCTAGCCATTTCGCTTAGAGTTCGGTTCTTCCGCTCCACAACACCATTCTGTTGGGGAGTTCTAGGACAAAAAAATTCGTGGCAATATCCACTATCATCACAAAACTTTTTGAAATCAGAATTTTCGAATTCGCCACCATGATCACTTCGGATACGAGTAATCATGAAGCCTTTTTCGTTTTGTACCTTTTTACAAAATATCTGAAATTCAAAAATAGCATCACTTTTGTTTGATAAAAAGTAAACCCAAGTAAATCGAGAGAAATCATCAACAATAACAAAAGCATAGAGTTTACCGCCAAGACTAGCGACTCTATTAGGACCAAATAAATCCATATGAATCAACTGCAAAGGTCTCGAAGTACTTACAGCGTTGATGGATTTAAACGTAGACCTATGTGCTTTGTTCTTTTCACAGTCAGCACATACCATATCTCTCTTGAATGGAATCTCAGGAAGTCCTTTTACCAACTTCTTTGTATTCAGACGTGAGATAGTATCCATATTTGCATGTCCTAGTCTCATGTGCCATAGCCAGCTTTCATCTTGATTGGCTACTAGGCACCTTCCTGCATTATTAGTATTCTCCAAAAAGAAAACATAAATGTTGTCTTCTCTAATCCTTTTATATACGGGATCACTAGATGACATATTATATATGGTACATTTATCTTTCACAAAATTGATACCATAACCGTTATCTGCCAAATGACTTATGCTCAATAGGTTATGTTTCAATTCAGTTACTAGACAAACATCCTTTATTATTGGATAAGGAGAAATACCTACAGTACCATTACCTATAATATCACCTCTCAAGTTATTTTCGAAGGAGACGTATCCTTCTTTCTTCATCGATAGCATAGCGAATAAGGATGCATCACCAGTCATGTGTCGCGAACATCCGCTATCAAGGATCCATTTGCTTCTAGCATGAGAGGGTTGAGGGTCCACCTACAAAACAAGTAGATGAATCCTTTGGTACCCATTTTCTGAAGGGTCTATACTGATTAGTTTTAGGTCTCCAGACTAAAGTGTGATTGTCAACAAGCTTTCTTGCTAAACAATACTGTGATATGTGTCCGTGTGTACCACAATAAGTGCAAGTCAGTTTGGAACCAGATGTGGTTGAAACTGTGTTCACATGCTTGTTTGGTTTCTTGGAGAACCTATAAGTGAAAGCATAATGATACTCGTGTTTCTTCTGTGCTTTCTTGTTTTTAGTCCTCTTAGGTGTATGCTTTGCATTAAGACTAAAATTAGGCTGTGTCACAGGCATTTCCTGTTTGCCTAACTTGATTTCTAACTTTTTAGAAATCGTAATAGACTCTTCATATTTAGCAGTCATAACTGAGAGTCTCTGTTCTGTTACTAAGTGCATCTTCTTCTCTGTGTCATTAAACTTTTGCATCTGACCATAATCTCTTTCTTTCTTTTGAATAGTGAGGATAGCCTCATGATAGTCTACCTTGACTTTGGCTATCTCTTCCGTGTTACCGGTAGTAGATGTCTCTTTAATATCTTGAATAAGATTGGACAATCTAGCTAACTCGGTTGTGTATGCCTTAATCTCTTTTCGAGATTGCTTATACTTGTCAAGCACATTTTTGTGTTCTTCAAGTAAATCGCTAAAGGCATTTTCTAACTCATCGAAAGAAAATTCATCATATAGAGGGTTTGAAGATACCTTATCAAATGCCATAAGACAGACATTTGCATTGCCGCAGGGTCTATCCTCTTCTTCAGAATCACTGGCATCACTTTCATGCCAGATACTTGTGTTGGCATACTTTCGACCAGTTGTAGCTTTTCTGCTTGATCTTGATCTGTCATATGGACTGCTCTTTTTGGTGGTTGGACAGTCCTTCTTCATGTGCCCTGACTTCTTACATCCAAAGCATATGGTTTCATCTTCATTGCTTTCTTGGACATCTTTCTTCTTTCTGCTTGTAAACTTTAGGTACTTCCTGAAGTTCTTCACAAGTAGGGCTTGTTCATCACCACTTGATGATTCTTCATCTGAATCGTTGTATGT
Source organism: Iris pallida (assembly GCA_029216955.1). Classification (NCBI taxonomy): domain Eukaryota; kingdom Viridiplantae; phylum Streptophyta; class Magnoliopsida; order Asparagales; family Iridaceae; genus Iris; species Iris pallida. The sequence goes on along the minus strand of JANAVB010032618.1, from coordinate 12,204,968 downwards.
AGGTTTTCTTGCTTGAGCTTTGAAGGCAATTGTTTTCTCCTTTGGTGTTGCTTCTTCAAAATCTTGCAAGTCGAGTTCATGGGTCATGAGCTTGCCCATCAAAGTTTTCAACGATATTGTGGTGAGGTCGTTTCCTTCAATAATTGCTGTAGCTTTTGGATTCCAGTTCTTTGTTAGAGCCCGCAGCACCTTTCTAATCTTCTCGTGATTGCTGTAATCCTTACCAAGAGATTACAAAGGATTAGTTATATCAAGGAAACGAGTAAACATCTGTGTAATTGACTCACCGGGTTTCATCTTAAAAGATTCATATTCCTGAGTCAGTCTACTAATTTTGGATTCTTTCACTTGGGAAGTCCCTTCATGGGTTACCTCAAGGAGTTTCCAAATTTCGTGAGACGTCTTGCAGGTTAAAACTCTGTTGAACTCGGTTTTGTCAATTGCACAGAATAGTGCATTGATGGCTCGAGCATCAAGACTAGCCTTTGCTTTTTCAGCATCGGTGTACTTGTCATGCGGCTTTTCCATAAGAATACCTTCAACCGCTGTGGGTGGTGGTTTCTTATACCCATCAATGACTATTGACCAAAGATCAAAATCTAGAGATTTTAGAAAGAAAGTCATTCGTGTTTTCCAGTATGTGTAATTTATTCCATCAAATAGGAGAGGTCTATTTGTGGATTGCCCTTCACCGTTGAATATAGATTTCACGGCTGCCATATATATACTCTCTAGGGTATGTTATATAAGAATATAACCAGCTCTGATACCAATTGTAGGATCGTTGAGCACCTCTAGAGGGGGGTGAATAGAGTGCGTGTGTGCAGCGGAATATAATCACCAATTAAAAATTAAACAATGGCAGATATGTAAGAGACAGTTAATAAAGATAGAGAATTCAAACTCAGTGACACAGCGATGTATACTGGTATCCCTCTGAGAGGACTAATCCAGTCTCGAGTACTCTTGCTCGATGTTAATCCACTATGGCACAAGCTTTAACTAAGAGCTTGCAATCTCTTACAACACCGTGCTTGGTGACAAGCGCACGACCATCTTCACAACACCGTGCTTGGTGACGAGCGCACGACCAGCTCCACAACAGAAAAGTTGTTGAAACTTGAACGACCTCTTTCCAACTCTTGAGTAACCAAAAGACTCTAAATCAACTCAGATAGTACTGGCTTTTGGCTAAGAGATGTGTAGGTGAGATTTGAAAATCTTAGATCGTTTTGAAAACACTTGAGTAGTAGAGAAGAGAAGATGAAGAATGAATTGATGATTTGAAACGAAAAGTTCTTCTCTATTTATAGGTGTTTTCACCAACCGAACTCGGGCAGAACTCAGGTAGAGTTCGGGTGCAAATATCTTGCAAAGAGACGTTGCTCGCTGATTTGGAGGCAACAGAAGTTTGAAGACAAACTTGACCGAACTCGGTCAGAGTTCGGACCGAACTCGGGCCGAACTCGGCTTGGAGTTCTGTCAGGAGATATTTGAAATTCTTTTGCAAAAACAGTTTTCAAACATGTTTTTGGTTATTTGTAAAATCATTTGAAAAGACTATTTTCGAAATATGTTTTTGAAATATTTGTAAACGAAAATACGAATGGTAAAAGTAGGCTTTTGAAATAAGGACAGTTTTAACCCTAAGCCAGTATTACCAAAATTGATTTTACAAAGTAATTCCTAGACTCAATAAAATATAAAATACAGAATAAAAATGAGAACTGAGTCTTCAGAAGATTTGATGATGTTGACGTTTTGATTGATGTGGTACATCGTCCGTTGAATATGATTTCATGAATCCTGAAATGATTAGCAGCATTTTCTATATTTTGTGTATTGACTAAAGTGTATGTTGATTATCGAAATCGGGTGTGACCATGGAATGGGCCAACAGAGAAGAGCGTACATGGGGCACAAGAGGTGAACGCAGTCAGTGATGCGTCTACTGAGTTGTGGCACAGGTGGCTCGGCTATATCAGCGAGAAGTGGATGAGATACTTGCTGAACATGAAGGTGATTCCAGGGCTAAAGTCTACAAAATTGGAGAGATACGCACACTGTTTGACGGAAAAGCCAAATAGGGTGTCTTTCCAAAGTCATCCAAGTTCGAGGAAGCCGGTGTTGCTCGAGTTGATTCACTCGGATGTCTGCGGTCCTATGAAGGTAAAATCTATTGGTGGTGCTTCTTATTTTGTGATGTTTATTGATGATTATTCCAGGAATGTTTGATTCTATGCCTTAAAGAACAAGGATCAGGTGTTGCCCACTTTCAAAGAGTTTCAAGCCTCTGTTGAAAGGAAGATGGGCAAGAAGATGCTATATGTTCCCTCAGACAATGTCGACGAGTACGTCGGTCCCTTTGATATTTATTACAGAGAGCAAGGAATACGACACCAGAAGATGAAGTAACGTGTAGACAACTCTGGAGGGTTGAATAGAGTTTGTGTCAATAATAACCAATTAAAAATTTAACTCTATACCAAGTCCAGAAAATAACTATCAAGAGAATATATAACTAGAGTAGTAATGCAAAAATTAATAGAGATCAGAATAGCATACGCAATCACAGCAATTTAACCTAGTTTTTTCTCGTAGAGGTCTAGTCCAGGCCTGAGAACTCTCGCTCAGGATTGAAATCCACTATTTGTGAAATAGGGTACAGACACGTGCCTTTACTCAGAAGAGCATGCCAACTTCTCACAACTTCGCAGAGGCAAAAACTTAGAATTGTCCAAGGGACTTTTCTTTCACTCTTGCACACAACTTCTAGCTGATATTGTCACGCCCCGATCCCGCAGAGTCCTTTCGTCCTTGCTTCGGACTCTTTTGGAACCATTCGTCCTCGCTAAGGCGTGATGCTGTACAAGCCTAAGTTGCGCTTGCACAAGGCCAAGACCTGAAAAACGACAAGATAGACAAGGTTGACAATACACAGCGGATCGTATCGCAGATAATTGAAGCAACAGCGGACATATTTCAGAATACAAGCATGGAACACAATGGTAACAAGAAACAATTCTCTTTATTAATTTCATTTGAACAGATTACAAGCTCTCGATTCTCTCTGATATAATATACATTCTCTCAGAACTTTACAGATTATAATGATCCTGTTCACATAGATTACATCCCTTTATATACAAAACCAACTCTTGCAACAGATGTCATCTCTTGGCATCTCTTCTGATTTTTGGCCCCTGAGGATGAGACACGGACTATCGCTTCAGACTATCCTTTTCGATTTATAGTGCACCTGCATGCAGACTGATGGTGGGTCAGTATATCAGCATACTGGTAAATTGTGAACAAAGGGGCTACATTTGTCTGAAACGATCACTGTTCAATTAGTGAGAAAATGTTTCTTATGATTTGATCTTGCTACTTTTTACCTATGTACATTTCATGCATACAGAGTCAGTTTACATCTCTTTTTGAAAACACATCTTTGAAAAGCCAACATTTGTTTCATTTCATATCAAGCATACAATGGGCTATTCAATTCAAGCACTATGACTATTCATATCTGTGGAGTGCGCAGCGTGTTTCATGAGCATATTCATTTCTTTATTCAAGTAACTCTTAGGGACAATATTAAGCATGGTATCATATCTTTTCTTTAGTGGGAACATAGCACTTCTTGGTAACAGATTAATCTCTACAAGCAATTCATGTCAAAGACTTAAGCAGTACATATGTATCACTTTTCAGTGATTCTTACCATCGCCGACCGTCCATCCCTGCACAAGACATGGATTAGCATAAATATTATAAACCAACATTGTCATTTCCTGTTCATCTCTGCATCGTTAGCTCTTAGCAAAACATATGATAGACACATGCAGACCGATTGGCAGCTGTGACTCTCCGGTTTAGCTCTGCACCAATAACACCTATCTATATGATGGGCCATGGAAAACCCATGATTAGCCGCTGTGACTCTCTTGGGTTCAGCTCGTCGCTAAGGACTCAGATCGACTCCCATTTTCACTTGGAGGCCCTAATCTCTCCTAGGTCGAGTGGTCCAAGTGCCCCCAGATCCACCCGAGAGACAAATTTTCCTTATTAACAAGTTGTCCTAGACCACATGCATGCTCTAGCAGGATTCTATCAGATGAGACAGATTTGTGATCAGATGTACGACATGTTCTTTTCATGCCTTTGCAGATATACAACACGTTCAATTCGTGCCTTTCTTTTATTCATGTCAACAAGTACAAGTCCAACTGTACATGTCTACAATTCTCAAACATACTTAGCAACAAGCACTGATCAAGCATTCAATTCGATTCATTTGTCTTCTCTTATCGTATCAAGCATGACAAGCATCAATTCAGTTCTTATTAGCAGGCAATCTTCTTATTAGCATGCAGATTATTTCTTTTCTTGTTCTTAGCATGGCAACATGTGAAATCTCTTATAAGCATACATACTGGTTACCGTCATGTTATTAGCATGACAAGGTTCTCCTTATCAAGGCAACATTCATTTCTTAGCGAGGCAACATGTGAATTCTCTTAAAGCATACTCGATGATTTACCATCTTGTTATTAACAAAAGCATTCAATTAAAAACTCAGATTCTTATTAGGCGTAAGCGAATCAGCAAATGAGACTTCATCCACTCATCTAGATCAATCGTCTTCTGTTGCAAAGCCAGCAATCCGATCTTTCTGTCTATCTAGTGCCTTCGCGGAGCGGGGCACTACATAATTACCCACCGAAAAGAAGTTTCGTCCTCGAAACTTAAGGAGAAACTTACGATATCCTTAGCAGCGATAGTCCTCATCCTTCGCCATCATCAATCCATGAAATCACAATTCAGATCATATCAAAATTCTTGTTCAATCAAACATTTCAATCTCAATCATTCAAATCGATAAAACATATGCCGGCATCATAAAAATATTTACGGACTTATTGTATGGAACGTTCATCTCATTGATGATATCGAGCAGGCAAGGAATTTTCAATCGGAGGAACATGTACGAATTCAATTGAATCAAAATTGGCCAGAGGATCGTGTTGCTCTGATACCATTCTGTCACGCCCCGATCCCGCAGAGTCCTTTCGTCCTCGCTTCGGACTCTGTGAGACCGTTCGTCCTCGTTAAGGCGTGATGCCGTGCAAGCCTAAGTTGCGCTTGCACAAGGCAAAGACCTGGAACAAGACAAGATAGACAAGGTTGACAATATATAGCGGAACGTATCGCAGATAATTGAAGCAGCGGCGGACATATTTCAGAATACAAGCATGGAACACAATAGTAACAAGAAATAATTCTCTTTATTGATTTCATTTGAACAGATTACAAGCTCTCGATTCTCTCTGATACAATATACATTCTCTCAGAACTTTACAGATTACAATGATCCCGTTCCCATATATTACATCCCTTTATTTACAAAACCAACTCTTGCAACAGATGTCATCTCTTGGCATCTCTTTTGATTTCTGGCTTCTGAGGATGAGACACGGGATATCGCTTCGGACTATCCTTTTCGATGCATAGTGCACCTGCATGCAGACTGATGGTGGATCAGTATATCAGCATACTGGTGAATTGTGAACAAAAGGGCTACATTTGTATGAAACGATCACTGTTCAATTAGTGAGAAAACGTTTCTTATGATGTGATCTTGCTACTTTTTACCTATGTACATTTCATGCATACAGAGTCAGTTTACATCTCTTTTTGAAAACACATCTTTGAAAAGCCAACATTTGTTTCATTTCATATCAAGCATACAATGGGCTATTCAATTCAAGCACTATGACTAATCATATCTGTGGAGTGCGCAGCGTGTTTCATGAGCATATTCATTTCTTTATTCAAGCAACTCTTAGGGACAATATTAAGCATGGTATCATATCTTTTCTTTAGTGGGAACATAGCACTTCTTGGTAAAAGATTAATCTCTGCAAGCAATTCATGTCAAAGGCTTAAGCAGTACATATGTATCACTTTTCAGTGATTCTTACCATAGCCGACCGTCCATCCCTGCACAAGACATGGATTAGCATAAACATTATAAACCAACATTGTCATTCCCTATTCGTCTCTGCATCGTTAGCTCTTAGCAAAACATATGATAGATACATGCAGACCGATTGGCAGCTGTGACTCTCCGGTTCAGCTCTGCACCAACCAACACCTATCTATATGATGGTCCATGGGAAACCCATGATTAGTCGCTGTGACTCTCTTAGGTTCAGCTCGTCGCTAAGGACTCAGATCGACTCACATTTTTACATGGAGGCCCTAATCTCTCCTAGGCCGAGTGGTCCAAGTGTCCCCAGATCCACCCGAGAGACAAATTTTCCTTGTTAACAAGTTGTCCTAGACCACATGCATGCTCTAGCAGGATTCTATCAGATAAGACAGATTTGTGATAGGATGTACGACATGTTCTTTTCATGCCTTTGCAGATATACGATACGTTCAATTCGTGCCTTTCTTCTATTCATGTCAACAAGTACAAGTCCATCTGTACATGTCTATAATTATCAAGCATACTTAGCAACAAGCACTGATCAAGCATTCAATTCGATTCATTTGTCTTCTCTTATCGTATCAAGCATGACAAGCATCAATTCAGTTCTTATTAGCAGGCAATCTTCTTATTAGCATGCAGATTATTTCTTTTCTTGTTCTTAGCATGGCAACATGTGAAATCTCTTATAAGCATACATACTGGTTACCGTCTTGTTATTAGCATGACAAGGTTCTCTTTATCAAGGCAACATTCATTTCTTAGCGAGGCAACATGTGAATTCTCTTAAAGCATACTCGATGATTTACCATCTTGTTATTAACAAAAGCATTCAATTAAAAACTCAGATTCTTATTAGGCGTAAGCGAATCAGCAAATGAGACTTCGTCCACTCACCCAGATCAGTCGTCTTCTGTTGCAAAGCCAGCAATCCGATCTTTCTGTCTATCTAGTGCCTTCGCGGAGCGGGGCACTACAGATATCGCACTGAGCACCTTGGGCTAAGGAGAGTTATGACTTAGGAGATATGGAAGAGTGGAGCTTAGAGTAGTAGATCTTAGAAGGCTTGAATATTTGAAAGAGATGATTTGAAATGAGAGAATTCAAGCTCTATTTATTCTACTCTGGGGAGGCAGAGTTCGGCCAGAATTCTGTCCCAAGAATTCAAAGTTTTGAATGTTGGACAGCTTGTATCAAGCAGGTCCTAAAAATTAGGGTGTTAAAAATTAAGGGGCAGGGTTCGGCCTGAACTCTGTAGAGTTCTGCCCGAACTCTGTCTTCTCTGGGCCAGAAGCTCTATATGACTAGCATTGGTTTGGTTTGGTTTGGTTAGGAATTAGTCTATTTGTATGGAAGATCTTGGAGAGATATGTCTAGGGGTTGAGATGACACAGTGCGACTCAACGTACACAATCTCCTATACTCAATAAATTGAAAATTACAGACTTGGAACAAATAGGAAAACCCAGATCCCTTTGATACCGGTCAGCGGAACCCCCGATGTGAGGCCCCGGATAGGTCGCTAGGCGGTTCAGAGAAATCTTCTTGTATGATGCCGTCTTTGGCCCATCATTAATTCTTCATTGCATATGTTCTGGTTTGATCATGCTTACTGCATGTCTCTAAATACATGTTAGGCGAGCAAAACAATATTCGCAGTACGATACAAGCATGTCAATATGATATAGAACAATTAGGACAATGCTAAGTTTAAGCAGCAATATGATATAAGTATATGAATATTAGTGACATCATTATGTTAAACTTAATTGATTAGTCATATTCAAAAATATGATGTAATCATTGGGCTAACAATCTTCCCATAAAATTTTTTATTATAGCAAATAGGTTAAGTTTAAGACAGATACGATAGATGCATGTATCACTAATAAACACATATTGTGTGCTAACTTAAACACTTAAACTTATTTTCTTCCCCCTTTGACATTATCAAAAAATAAGCTCCCCGTAATAAGAGATGAAACGAACTCAAGCGTAAGTAAAGGAGGAAGGCATAGACAATCATGATCAAGATACACTTAAAGAGGAACAATGGGAGAAGTGTGTAAAGACAAGTATAGAAACTACATACCAAATGTAGAGTGCCAAATAGAAAATAGCTTGTCAAAACACAAATAGTTGATAAAACTAAAAGAATTTGAAAATAATCAATAGATAGTTTACCAACATGAGATCCAAGAAAGACATCCAAAAACATAGTATGATATGAAATATTGCACTAGTTTTGGAAGAGAATTATAAAATAAAGGATTTTAGTCAAAAGCCACGAGAATTGTAAATAATAGATATCAAAGAAGAAAGATACCAATTGAGATATTGAATTACATAAACTTTAAACGTTGATCAATGCTACCATGATAGTCACAGTTGTCCACCGATAAGTAATGAAATATCAATAAAAAATAGAGCAATTGATATAAAATGATCTCATTATTTGCAAATTTTATTTGCTTATCCAAAGTTCATGCATTTGAACTCAATTATCTTACCATGCTATATGAATATCCTTTAGATAAACATGAAGGTAAAGGAGAAAAAATACTTGAGAAGAAAAAATTCAGTCGACTTGAATGCTCCCCCTTAAAGTAGTACCAATGTTGATACAAATCATGAATTTTGAGTAAGTCCTCAAAAAGCCAAATCAATTAAGCATACAAGGAAAGCCAAATCAATGAAAGCACAATAGTCATCAAGTTAAGATACAAAAGTTAATATTAACAATATGACCTATTTAACCCATATAAAAGAGAGATAAAATAATAAAGATAATTGTGTACACTCTCATAAACCCTTCAAAATAGAAAATATCATGACCTCAATGAGATATGAAATTGAAGAGAATATGGGTCCATGATGAACTAGGTATACGACATATTAATGGGTATAAATGAATTGAACTAATTTATTTGCTCCCCATTAAAATATGCGTATCTAGTTCCAAATCACTTATAGCATAAAATAGATAACTGCAAGATCTAGGGGTAAATCAACAATGGATTTCTTCCCCTTGCTCAATGCATATAAGGCTATAAGATCATCATAAAATGAATAATATCATCTTTAGTTAAGAAGAGATATCCAATTAATAGCCAAAATAATATTTCAATTAAGCACATTTAATCAAAAGATGACATACATTAGCCTATAGAAGAATTAAATATGATATAGCAATGCATGTTACCTTTTGGGAAGAAGGTCATCGTGAAAAGAAATAAGGTCCATTAAAACAATAATGATGAGATCACAATATAGCAAAAAAAAATTAAAAGTCAAAAATCATGTCCATGATTATCTAATTAAGAACGAATCAACCAATTTATTACTTTGCATGGACAATGTATGTTTTACCATATATGTACCCATCAACGGATAAAAACCAGATCTTGCTAATGGTAAATTAATGACCCATAAAGTTCTAATAGCAAAGGCCCATATGTGGCAATCCATGAGTAGTCAAAGTAGAGTAATAAATTAGCTTGATAATCACATAATAAGATAATTTAAGACTACTCAATCATTAGGATCATTCATAAAGTAAACCAACAAATAATTATCATCCGTCATAAATCTCATCTAAAACCATATAAACAAACCAATGGAAAATATAAAAAAGAGTCAATATTATTTAAATGATTGCAAATTTATTCCAAAGAAATGTAATGATAATATGATAAAATCATGACTCAAAAGTTAGAGGAATTTAGGAGATGCTTACCAATGACTAGTATGGAAGGAAGTTAAAGCAACCTCAATTGAAACAAGAAAAAAAAATTTGTTAAAATAATTTTAGAGAACAAACATATATATCTAAAATAGAATACAAATCTCATCAAAAAAATTTATAAATCTTGTTTTTGTAAACTAGCATATCACATATAGATTAAAATTCAAGAAGATAGCTAGATGAGTGAAAGTGAACAAAAATTATGTAGCTTCAATACATCGTAAATAAGCAAGCTACATAACTAATTAAGATTAATGAGGTAGGCCATTAACATGATAAACGTACTCATTAATCTTAGGTCACTAACACTAAAGATACATGCTTAAGCATAGAGTTCACAATAAGGGTAATACATTTTGAATGATCAAAATAATAATATATACTCTTTATTAAGCAAGGATAAGAGTATAAGATAGCAAGTAAATGAATTAGACTCTCATCAAATAAAGGACAAAAGAGATGTTCATGAAAACACAATAGAACAAATCTCTTTGCCAAGTATTGAGATTAACCCAAGATAAAGAAATAATAATTGATATAAAGAATGTGAAATTATAGTCATTATGATAGTGTATTCTCTAGAAATGGAGAATCTCAACGTAAAAGCTCAACCCATAGTAGCTAAAGACATAAAAATATGATGTATCAATTACGTGTATTCTTATGTGCTGCAAAAACATCATTGGACAACAATAGTTCAGAAGAAACATATGTCCATGGAATGAGCAGAGAAAAATTATTACGATCAATAAAGCTAATTAAGAGGTAAAGATAGTAAGAGACACAAAAGCTTTCATAGTGGACCTTAGTAAAAATATAAAGAAATAGACTAGAAAGTGTGCACTAATTAAAGAGGTAAAATTAACAAGCAAGATAAAACGCAAAATCATGTGATCCTTAAAAGAACTTCCATAAATAGTCCTGAGCAAGATACTAATAAGCATTTTCTCTCAGCATCCTAACCTGAAGAAGTAAAGCAAATAAATATCAGAAGTTAGGAATCATTAATATATATATATATATATATATATATATATATATATATATATATATATATATATATATATATATATATATATATTATATATATATATTATATATATATATATATATATATATATATATATATATATATACATATATATATATATATACATGAAAAGATCAAAAATCAAATAAAAGGCATGTATCCATAGAGTCAACCAAAAAAAAGCCAAGAAGATATCATCAAAAGAAGACTTTAAGGAAGAAGATAATTGATTCAAGAAGAGATGAACAAATTTGGCCAAGTAACGTATAGGCAACTCTAGAGGGGGGTGAATAGAGTTTGTGTCAATAATAACCAATTAAAAATTCAACTCTATACCAAGTCCAGAAAACAATTATCAAGAGAATATATAATCAGAGTAGTAATGCAGAAATTAATAGAGATCAGAAGAGGATACACAAACACAGCAATTTAACCTGGTTTCTCTCGTGGAGGACTAGTCCAGGCCTGAGAACTCTCGCTCAGGATTGAAATCTACTATTTGTGTAATAGGGTACAAACACGTGCCTTTACTCTGAAGAGCATGCCAACTTCTTACAACTTCGCAGAGGCAAAAACTTGGAATTGTCCAAGTGACTTTTCTTTCACTCTTGCACACAACTTCTAGCTGATATTGCACTGAGCACCTTGGGCTAAGGAGAGTTATGGCTTAGGAGATATGGAAGAGTGGCGCTTAGAGTAGTAGAGGTTAGAAGGCTTGAATATTTGAAGGTAAGAGATGATTAGAAATGAGAGAATTCAAGCTCTATTTATACTACTCTGGGGAGGTAGAGATCGGCCCGAATTCTGTCCCAAGAATTCAAATTTTTGAACGTTGGACAGCTTGTATCAAGCAGGCCCTAAAAATTAGGGTACTAAAAATCAGGGGACAGAATTCAGCCCAAACTTTGCCTTCGACAGAGTTTTACCCTAACTCTGTGTTCCTTGGGCCAGAAGCTCTATATGACTAGCATTGGTTTGGTTGTGTTAGGAATTAGTCTGTTTGTATGGTAGAGCTTGGAGAGATATGTCTAGGGGTTGAGATGACAAAGTGTGACTCAACGTATACATTCTCCTAGACTCAATATATTGAAACTTACAGACTTGAAACAAATAGAAAATCCAATAGCCCTTTGATGACTCATTTCTTCTGATATTTGAGCATACCTAAAGATGACTTTTTCCTTGACAATAGTCGTCCAAAGATATACAGATCTGGAAATCTGAATACCTTTCGGGGGCTTCACCCCCGAACCCCTTTGGGGAGGGGGGTGCTGCACCCTCGACCCCTGTCCGCTGACCGGGTAGCGAAACTCCCGATGCGAGGCCTCGGATAGGTCGCTAGGAAGTTCAGAGAAATCTTCTTGTATGATGCCATCTTTGGCCCATCATTAATTCTCCATTGCATATGTCCTGGTTTGATCATGTTTGATCATAATTACTGTATGTCTACAAATACATGTTAGGCTAGCAAAACATTATTTGTAGTACGATACAAGTATGGAAATATGATATAGAACAATTAGGACAATGCTAAGTTTAAGTAGCAACATGATAGTGAGTATATGAATATTAGTGACATCATTATGTTAAACTTAATTGATTAGCTATATTCAAAAATATGATATAATCATTAGGCTAACAGAAGACTCCGCCCAAGATACCTCAGCTCAATGGTGTAGCGGACCGAATGAACATGACACTGATGGAGAGGGTACGATGTTTGCTGTCAAAAGCAAACTTGTCGGGCAGCTATTAGGGTGAGGCACTTTACACAGCTGCTTATGTTATTTATTTATCACCTAGTGCTCCTTTGCAGGGTGATGTGCCTAATAAAGTATGGTACGACAAAGAGTCGTCATACAACCACCTGCGAGTGTTTGAGTGTAAGGCCTCCGTGCATGTATCGAAGGACGAGAGGTCCAAGCTTGAGCCGAAGATGAGGCGATGGGTCTTTGTTAGCTACGGTAGGGATGAGTTTGGCTATAGACTCTATGATTTCGTGGGAAGAAAGCTTTACAGAAGCAGGGACGTGGTATTCGTCGAGGATCAAATCATAAACAACACTCAGGATTTCGAGATGCCTTTTGAGGCTGAGGAATTGCCTGAGTTAGAGTCGTTTTGCTTCAAGCAGTTTTCAGAGGACATCGCAAAGAATCCAGTTATAGAAGAGCCGGTATATGGAGTTGCTCCCAACCTTGATCATCCACCTGCTGATGGTGGTCAAGGTAACCCTCAGGAGGATGAGCATGCCAGGGAGGTAGTTCCCGAAGTGGAGGAGGTTGTTAATATACAGCCAGCTCTGTAGAAGTTAAAAAATCAAGGGGCACCACTCATTAAATTATGCCATCATCAAGTGGCGTCAGATCATTAGGTTGTGCCAGATCATTAGGTTGCGCCAGTATTAGGTTACGCCAGTATCAGGTTGCGTCCAAGCCAAGGTACGCGATGTCACGTGGCAAGCCTCCTCGAGAAGCTGTAATGGCTTTCATCGTTACTGATAGCTCTGACAGCCCAAAAATTGAAGAATATCTATTTGAATCTCGCGTAATGGCACTCGAGAAGATTTTGTCAACATGTAATTAATGCTGACAGCTAGTCCACGCAAGTTGCCAAGTGGTGCAAGACTTAATCAATATAGTACAAAAGACTCAGTCAGAGGCGCCAGTTGTTGAGTTTCACCCGCGTGCAACCTGGCTAGTTGGCACCACTAGTCAAATTTTGTGTCCAAAAGCAGGATAATGTGGCACGTATGCCACTAATCTCGAAGAACGTATCTATTATACTGCCCACGACTACGTGCATCTCACTCATATGATGTCACGTATCCCCAGCAGTTGAAGTAACCGCTCGCGCAACTGGATAAGAGGCGCACAACCTAAAGTGCACGCCACTCAGAATAACTACTTAACAGTTATTTTAAGAACTCTATAAATAGAGTTTCAAATCAGTTCTAAGGCATGATTAATGATCATAATCTACTGACAAAAGCTATTGCATCTTCCAGAGGCTCGTGTCTTCGATATCACATCGTCCAAGGAATAAAGTTATCATCTTCTGATCAGATTCATATAGTTGTACTTTTCCAGAAATAAATTATACTTATGTACTTTCTTTCTTAGTTTGTAGAAATTAAACTTTTGTTTTTGCAAACAAAATGACTACTCTGCTAGGGACGACTTTCTCTTCTAACGAGAAAGTGACAACTCATTGTGATACCGCGTCGATCGGCAAGACGCAGAAGACTTTGGTCGTTCAAGTCGACCAAACCGCTTACGAAGCAATGATCAGTGCTGGGGGTACCGGGCACACCGCAGTTGCTGCTAAGAGCAAAGTGCGTACTGTGTGGACTCCAAAGTCCTCTCTGTCAACCATTGCTCATATGCAGACAGCCTCTCTGCTAACCATGGCTCATATACAAATTGTGCAGACTGCTTCTCGGCCAACTATTACTCATGCGAAACCTGTGCAGACTGTTTCTCTGCCAATCAGAACCCCTGCGCAAATACGCCTACTGTAGCCCCATCCCTATATCGTGCCCCATTTTCATCCATGGGGTGTGCGAGAAAGGAACACTGTTGTTATGATTCGGTCAGAACCGATAGGTCGGAATCGGTTGAATCAGTCGAACAAGAACGGTTGAATTAAGATCCATTCCACATTATGGAATGGCATCTTCGGAATCAAGTCCCATATTCAACGGGTTACGCCTAAAGGATTGGCTCTGCGGCTGAGTCGGGAGAGACCTCCCGTTGCTCTGGGTTTTATGCCGTACTTGATTTGGCTTTGGCTTTGGTTTTCGTGAATACATTTTCGTAAATGTTTTGATAGTTTTCATGACTTGCATTTTTGAGCTTCGCATTCATATTCCTTAAATTACACAGTATTCTAATCAGTTTCTTATACGATTGCAGGTGATCGCGTAGGTGATGTCAGCGCAGCCAACCAGTCCCTCGCCTGAAGTAAGTCTAAGACGAGTGGCTAACCTCCTTCACCTCGACCCTCTATTTCAAAATCAATATGGAAGCTAAATGAAATGCTTGTCATTATAGTATAGAATCAAAGAAAATCATGACACGATCCTTCACGAAATACTTACTATCAAACTGCCGATATTGAAAATAGAAAATGTGCTTTCTTATACAATTCCACTTCGCCTATGCAAAATAAAGAATGAATCGATTAATGTTTATCACAACGATATGGCTAAGTGAGTAAATCGACTAAGTTTAAAAGAAAGGCTAAGTTTTGCAACTAAAAGTGAAATGATAAGGTTCTAGAAAAGAGAGAGCATTTTTCAAGACTCTGCAAAACGATCGTTGGACAACTTTTCGACAAGGTGTAGTTTCCTCAAACGGTTGCCTAGGCCAAGGAACCGATTCGACCCGGGAGGAACGATTATAGAAGGCGCCAGCCTTACATCGGCATGGATTATTCGGGAACTTTCGCACAGGGCTCGCTACCCGCCGCAAAAGGGTCGCCGTCTAACCAAGTATAGTCCGTGATGGCTTGACATTGCCAGTGACCTTTATACTCTTTCACTACTTAACTAATGCACGGGACACGGGATGAATATGATAGCTGCTTAATGTATATAATTTCATATGCTTGCCTCAAAACATGTTAACATGCAAATCGATCAGGATGGTTAGAAAGATCACAGAAATAGCTAGCTAACATGTTTATAAATTTGCTTGAATCAAATACAAAGCATGGATTTTAATTAGCCATTCGCCAGTACATGTGATCGTACTGATCCTCGCTCTTTGTAGGTCCCGTGAATTAGGAAGGACGTACCAACTCGCTCGGCCACGTTCGTGATTTTGAAGCTTCGGCCGTGCGTCGAAGACTTTCTCTGTAAGTCTACTTTTGAAGACTTTCAACTGTCAAGAAAGATGGCTCAGCGTCCCTCCATTCCAGGTCACTGGAATGCTCTGTTGTAAATTGAGGGATGTGTGCAATGTATGGAACGGCTATCTCATCGGCACTTTTTTGTAATTGAGTCATGTTGTAGCCTGCACGGATTGAGTCTTGTACTGGAGTCTGTAAATGGTGTCTATTATCAATAAAGATCAAAGTTCTCTTTACTTAATGTGTGATTCAATTTGTCTGCTTGCTCTCTTAGATCTCGTGTTTTGGATTACCTTATGACTATGCCTTTTGCTATCACAAATTAGGTTCATACTGCATCACGTCCGGGGGACGACTATCGATTCGACGGAATCGGGGCGTGACACCTACTGCACTTCGGCTCTGAACAAAGAAAAAAAAAGCCTTTTGGCTACTCCCTCATTTTCTCCAGTTCTGAACTCGGGGAAGAACCTATCTTGTGAGAGTGCTAGACAGAATAAAGGAAAGCACCATTTGGCCTTTCCTCAACTTGCGTAACATGCGCATGTGGCCTCTCAGCCACAAAATAAAGGAAAATGCTCTTTAGCTACTCCTTCTCCAAATTTGAACTTGGCAAGGAATACACCTATTCCAGCCTCGTCACAGAATAAAGAAAAGCGTCATTTGACCTTTTCTAATTCTTCTCCAGTCCTTGATTTGGTAGAAAATATTTCTGGTGGCGCCTATGTGCCAGTCAGTGTAAAAGCTCTTTTGGGCAGGAACTCTACTCCTCTGAAAAAAGACAATCAAATCTCTGCTAAGAAATGAGGTATGTTCAAACTAAACTTTCTGTTACCCAGTTGCGCCAGGCCAGGCACATAAAAGTAGGTTGCACAACACAAAAAAGGAATTCTGCCAAATCCCAAGAATGCAACTCCGGATCTTCCAATCCTGCGCATCTCAAGATCCAAGTATGGTAAGCTGCTAGTATCTCAGACAGATTCACAAGTAGCAGATCCATCTGACCTGTGCACCTATCTCAACAGGTGCCAGTCAACACCTACTTCAGCCAAACGCAAACAGTCTGCGCCAGTGGCTAACTTGCGCCAAAAGCAGACTTCTGAAGTCAAGAACCCCTTTACCTATGCTAACCAACTCAGCACTTTCTTATACACTCAAGAAATAGGACATCTTAAGAATCGGAATCATGTTCCTAACATCATTAAAGAATATGTTCCTTCGACTTCTTTTCATCCTGATATTGTAACCGATCTCCGAGAAATTCTTAAACAGAAGTGGAAGATCACAAATCCGTCTTATCCATCAGTAATGCAGCCCAAAGAACATCACTGTAACCATCACCATGAGGTAGTTATCAAATGTTGTTGTCAATCAGCTAAACGGTTTATTTTAGACCATCTGAATTACTCTCAGATTCCTCAACCGATGATAGTAGATGAAGACGAATTGTTGTATGCCTCTGTCAACATGACTTCTCGAAGTACTGGGGGTAGAAAATGCCCGAGACGCAATGCATCCCGTAATCCCAGTCAACAGTTCTTAGATCGGATTCATGAATCCGACGAAAGAGTATACCAATATACCAAGTCAAGAAGCCGAGACACAATCAGTCAAAAGAATCTTTCTTTCGACCAAGAAACAATCGATCAAAGAAATCTTCCTTCCGACCAAGAAACAATCGGTCAAAGGAATCTTCCTTTCGACCTAGAAACAATCGATCAAAGGAATCTTTCTGATTCCAACCAAGATGCCTTCAGTCAAAAGGATATTCCTATCACTTATCCTGGGGGTAGTTCCTTATATGACTTTGATGCTGATAGTGAAAGTTCTGAAAGGACCATCTTTTCTACAAGCTCGTCTGCAATAGCTAGAGAAGTAACTGCTTATGTCATCACAGAAGATCAAGATGCTTCCGATTCTAACAGTCAAGAGCAGCAAATTGCTGCTTTAGAGGCTAGTTTGAAGAGCATGGTTGAGATGATGACAGGCATACATGCTGTAATTATGACACAATATACGGTTCCACCGGTCGCTAATCTAATTCTGACCCAAGAACCTGTAACGACATCAGCTTCCGTCAACACTGGTATGGGGGTACAGTCTCCTCATACCACTTTCATACCAGTGTAGGCTATTCTAAGTCAATTTGGTGCTGGGGATGGTACTTATCATGCAGTACCCCCTCTTAATATATCAAATTAGTCCACTACTTCACAATCATCGGGAGATACCAATGAGGCCGTAAAACTTTTACGTACTCAATTTGAAGCCTTCAAACAGAAAGATGGCTTGTAAAAGCTTGGGATCAAGCAGCCTTATCCTATAGAGTGGAAGGAAGTCCAATTTCTTCCCAAATATAAACCCCTACTATTATGCTATTTGATGGCAGTACATATCCAAGTCAGTACCTCAATCACTTTGAGGTAATAACTGATCAACTACAGCCAAATGATGCTCTACTCACTAGGGTGTTCGTCGGATGTTTAGCAGGTGCAGCTTACGACTGGTACCGCAGTTTGCCATATGGTTGTATAACCTCTTTCTCTGGATTCAAACAAATATTTTTGGAACAATTTTATGAGGGAACAAATGACATGACTATGTCTGCTCTCATTAAAATTAAACAGAGACACAATAAAACAACTAAACGGTTCATTGAACAATTCCGTCGTGAGGCACTCAAAATGCCTCTTGGAACTCCAGATGCTTTGACTATAGACACTTTCAAGTCAAACCTGTTACCTATAATCAATATGTGGACTGGATTGACATAGTTCCAGGATTGCCTTCATTCATAGTGAATACTAAAGCGGCAGAAGAAAGTGCTGACAAGTTCAAACAATTAGGTATTCAGATGCCTAATCTTGACAAGGATGAACATGCTACACCAAATAACAGTGGCCGTCAGAACAACCGCAAGGGTAAAGAGACTTTGGCTATTAATGTCAAAGGCAAGGAAACTCTAGCTGTCAATATAGGTCAATCAACACCTACTCCAACGGCACCACCATAGAGACCACGACGTCCAAAAGAAGAATACTCCTTTGATGAAGATGATGTCATGTGCATCTTTGATTGTCTAATCAAGAGCGATAAACTTCAACTACTAGAGGCAAAACGGCCAGAGGAAGTAGGTAAAACTGACCACCCTACATATTGTATTTCTCACAGATTTATCGGACATCCGACTCGAGCATGCTACGTGCTTAAAGGCAAGATCCAGGAGATGGTTAATTCTGGTTCAATTACTCTCCAGCAAGACAAAAAGGCTGTAATGGCTAATGTCGTCTCACTATCGTTTGGCAATTTTCCTGTTCAACTTATACAGGATGGTGTCATTCCCATCCCGAGAACTACTTTGGAGATTGTTAATCTTCCACCTGTACGAACTGATAGTCTTGTTCCTCTTTCTACTGATAAAGGGAAGATTATGTGGATTCATCCTGATTTAGTGGATGAATTTGAAGCACCTTCTTCAAGGTACAAGAAAGCTATCAAATACAAATCATGTCACATGACTTCGTTGGGTGAACATTATCCTCCACCTTTAACAGCCACTTTCACCTCGGTGGTAGATCCTTCTTGTTCTTCTTATGAGACAACGCTACCAAAGCTAGAAACCAATTATCGACCAGCCTTTCATATATAGTCAACAATTTTGCGAACTCATGAAGAAGATGGGATATGATCTACAAAACGCTTCCAGCCTGATCATGGAAAAGGATCTTCTGTACCTCTTTCTCTATGCCTTTTACACAACCAATCTCGTATTGGTTTGGGTTACTGGACAAACTCTTCATCTTGTTAAAAGAAACCTTCTAAAAGTAAGATCCAGGCAAAGAGTTGCAATATGGTGTCCATCAAACCAGTATTTGAAGAAGAGACCTTAACTGGTACAGGTCTGGAAGACTTTACCTGGGAGACTATTTAGAAGGTCAAGAGAACCCTGCTCTATTTCTAGAGGCTCCTCCAGCATCATCTTCTCCTACTGTTAATGTTCCATCGATTTTATCACCTCCAGTAGAACCAACTCCTCCCAAACCGACGACAGCCGACAAAGGAAAGCAGCCTGTCCGCTTTGATAAAGTATTAAAGAAGATTCTAGCTCTAGGACTCGAGAAGCTGTATAACTTTAATATACTGGCTCAGCTGGCTAATACCCCGACAAAGTTATCAATTTTTGAGCTACTGCGTCTCTCGAAGGAAACTCGGGAAACATTGAGTGAAGCTTTGATGCAAGCTGATACTTATCTAATACTCCTCAAGAAGCCAGAAGATGAGCCTATAACCTGCTTTCATTATCATAGTGTGATGGAGCTGATGCCCAACATCACCTTTACACAAGATGATATGCTGTTGGAAGATAATCGCCATGACCGACCCCTCTACTTCACGGGATATATCAATACCATGAAGGTTGATCGTATTTTGATCGACCCTGGATCTACACTTAGCATCAGGCCAAAGACTCTACTAGATGCATTAAAGATTATTGTACATAAGCTTTCAACAACCATCACGACAATCTTGGAATTTAATTCTGGAAGAAGTGAACCTTTGGGGAAGATTCGCCTGAAAGTTCAAATAGGCAATCTTCGTACGAAGGTTACTTTCTACGTAATCGATAATCATGGCTCTTATAATGCTTTGTTGGAAAGACCCTTTCTATATGAGTATAACATTGTACCATCCACTCTCCACCAATGCTTCAAATATGTAGACGTCAATGGAGAAGTCCAGAAGGAAGTAGCTGACCTAAATCCTTTCAGGGGCATTGAAGCATATTGTACTGATTCTCGGATGTACAAGGAAGAGTGCATGAAGGTTGTGTTAGCGATGGATAGTGAGAAAGATCAGAAAGACACCTCAAATGATGTTCTCATAATCCCCGTCAAATGGTGTACTACTTGTCCATCTTCTTCTCAGACATTGACTATCCATCTTTCCTCTCATAACAAACAGCCTCCTGCTGTAAAAATGAAACAAAGGGAGCTCACCTCTTCTGAGCCTCTTGTTATCGACCTTCGTCGTAACAAACCTTTTCCTTCTCATTCTCCTCCTCTGGTTATCAACCTTACTAAGCCTTCTGTTAAGGCCAACAATCATGTTATAAATGATGATATACAAATCAATAAAGTAGCATCTCCTTTAAAGTATACTGATGTTTTTTTTATTATACTCGATGTTATTTAAAAATATTAGATAACTTTAAAACAATTACAATAGGAGCAGTTCAACCTCTCCAAGATGAAGTATTGCTCAAACCAATGCAAGACTCCTTCTTCTTAGTTCCTTTCAGGAAGAAAGATGAATTTCCTATACTTTTTAGTAAAGGAATAGAACATAAGATCACGCCCATAGTGAAGAACAAAAACAACATAACGGAAGACTACAACTACGTCGTTATAGTCAACAATCAAAAGATATCATTCAAAAGATGGACTATAATTTTAAAACTGGTCTCAATGATGGTAAGGGAAGACGAACACCTATTCGTATACCTGCTCCAAAAGGAAAGTCACGACAATATTACAGCAAAACGAAGCGGGAATTGAGTTATACCTCGCCAATTTTGACTCCAGAAGCCTCCGAATTCGATAAAAAAGAACGATCTAACTCTTCTGACTCTATTTTATGGAATTCAGACACCAGTATAGGGCACGTCCAATGAGTGACTCTATCTTCCAACATGGTAACTGTCAAGTTCTCGAAAGACAACAAAGACTTTGCCGAAGCCCCTGAATCTGATCCTTGGGCACAAAGGATGGATACTCAATGGGAGCTTCGCTTCGAGCAACGTGAGCTGCCTACCGAAGATCAGTTGGTTCAAGTCGATGTTAGAGACGAAGCCTCACCAAGACCAATATTCGTCAGCAAAAGCTACCCTGAAGTGGATAAATAAGAACTGATTCAACTTATAAGGGAATACATTAATTTATTCGCCTGGAGCTATAAAGATATGTTAGGATTGGATCCCCAGATCGCTACCCACAAGCTCAATATTTGGTCGAATGTGAGGCCAGCTAAGCAACAATAGCATCGATTTTGACCTGATATTATGGACGCCATAGAAGCTGAATTCAAGAAGCTCATCGCCTATGGCTTCATCAGAGAAGAACAACATCCGAACTAGGTATCTAAGCCAGTTATGAAGAAAACAGAGAAGGTCCGAGTCTGCATCGACTTCAGAGACCTTAGTGAAGCTTGTCCCAAGGACGAATTTTCTCTTCCAATCACTGATGTCATGATCGATAATACTTACAGATTTGAACAAATATCTTTTATGGATAGATTCTCAGGATATAATCAAATAAAGATGCACCCAGAAGATGAGAAATATACATCTTTTTGCACTCCTCTCAGAGTCTATTGCTACACTGTTATACCATTTGGTCTTAAAAATGCTGGTGTAACTTATCAGCGGGCTATGAATACTATCTTTCGTGATCATTTACGAAAGACAGTTGAATGCTATGTAGATGATATTGCTGTTAAAAGTCGTCTAAAGGAAAACAACATCCAAGACTTGAGAACTATATTCGAACCAATGTGCCAACATCAACTAAAGATGAATCCCACTAAGTCATTCCTGGGAGTCTCTAATGGCAAATTTCTCGAATTTGTTATTACCTCTAAAGGTATACACGTTGACCCTGAGAAAATCAAAGCCATTCAAGAGCTGCATCCTCCACGCAACCTAAAAGAGCTACGAGAATTCTAGGGACGGCTTGCGTACATCAGGAGATTCATCTCAAATCTCTCTGGACTCTGTAGACCGTTCATTCAACTCATGAAGAAAGGTGTGTCTTTTATTTGGACTGAAGAATGTCAGCAAGCATTTAAAGGTATAAAGTGGTACTTGATAACCCCTCCAGTTCTAGTGCCTCCAGTCTTAGGAATATCATTCCTGATGTATGTTCGAGCAATAGATCATTTATTGGGTGCCTTACTAGCTCAGAAGAATAAATAAGGTCATGAACAAGCTATCTATTATCTCAACCGTACAATGATCGGAGCTGAACATCGATACAGCCCAGTGGAAAAAAAAATGTATAGCTTTGATGTTTGTTATTCAAAAGATGAGACATTATATCATCGGCCAAACTATTTATTTTATTTCCAGAGTAAACCCTCTCCGGGTCTCGATGAAGAAGCCTAATATACTCAATTCCAGGCTTGCTATATAGGCCATATTATTAGCAAAATATGATACGGTTTATATTCCTCAAAAGCCTATTAAGGGTCAAGCTCTTGCTGACTTTCTCGCAGCTCATCCAGTTCCCGAAACATCTAAACTCTATGACGAGATTCCAGATGAAACTTTGGAATCCAACATAATTTCAGAAGAAATTCTTACCTGGCGTCTATTTTTTGACGGCACATCCAAAATAGGACCAAAAGGTGCCATTGTTGCTGGCATTAGAATCGTCCTCGTATCGCCAGAAGGGTTAGCTGTTCAAAGAGCTTATTATTTTGACGAGTCTTGTTCCAATAACGTGGCTGAATACGACGCTCTGCTCATTGGTCTCCAATTGGCTAAACAATTAGATATTGAATATCTTGAAGTATATGGAGACTCTAAACTAATTGCCAATCAGGTTGGAGGTACGTACGAAGTTCGACGCCAGGATCTTGTCCCATATTATGAAGGGGCAGTTATACGGAGGCTGATGCATTGGCTAATCTGGCAGCCGTATTAGCAATCCCAGTAAAAAGGCAACAGATGATTGTCGTCACTAACAGAGGGTTATTTTGTTTTGAGTTCAGCAATTCAATTAAAATCAATGTCATTAATAAAGACTGGAGAGCTCCCTTCAATGACTTCGTGGTACATGACATTTTACCTGAAGATTCTAAGGAAGCTACAATAATTCGTAGGTGATCACTCCGGTTTAATTACAATCATACTTCTAAGACCCTTTATCGACGAACATTTGATGGTCTATTCTTATGTTGTCTTGCTGGAGATGAAGCAAAATAAATACTACGGGAAGCTCACGATGGTGTATGTGGTGCACATCAGCCTGGTCCTAAATTATAAGATCGTATCCGACGTATGGGCTACTATTGGCCCATTATGGTATCAGATGTCATTGAATATACAAGAAAATGTCGAGCCTGCCAAATCTATGCAGACTTCATCTATCAACCGTCGGAGTTCCTTCATCCGACCGCCGTATCATGGCCCTTTGAAGCTTGGGGTATAGATTTCATTGGTCCTATCAATCCACCGTCATCTAAAGGACATTAGTTTATACTGGGTATAACTTATTACTTTTGAAATGGGCGGAAGCTATACCTTTATCTAAAGTCAAGACTAGCAACGTCATCAACTGTATTAAACATCATGTGATATATAGATTCGGCATTCCTCGATGAATCATTCATGATAATGGACCATAATTGTAACGCCCCAGTCCCAAAATACGTAGGACTAGGAACGTAGACATGCCAGCTGTATTCATACGAAGTACATAGGTCTCGTATGAATACATAAGCTATAAAATACAGTAATCCAAGACAAACTAATCTCATCCACAATAATAATATAAATATCAACTCGAATATTTATGATACAATCGTTGGACGGAGACAAAGTCCACTACCAACTATCACAATGAAAAAAATGTACATGAATCGAATAATGGAAAGACGAACCAAGCGCGATCGTCTTCGGAAGAATGGAGAAGACCACGACCTTGGCTAGGATACCTGCGGAAAACATGAACACACACCTGGGGAAAAATCAGGTCCTCAGAGGGACGTAACAAGATACATAAAAACAATACCATGATGAACTGTAAATGATACATGATAAAGAAAAGACCACATGCTCCAACACAATGGAACCTAACCATCTAGGTGTAATGCAAGTCGAAAACTATACTGGAACGTATAAGTGGGTAGGAATAAAGCATAGCATCCACTAGAGGCTTTCGCATGAACTAGTATACGTCTTTGACCGTATCTGACGACGTGGTCAGGGCCGTGCAATGGGTATATCCCCTAGTTCATACTTTGCATCACTAGCATACCTCCTGACCGTATCTGACGACGAGGTCAGGGCCGTGCAATAGATATATCCTCTAGCGACACACCCATAACAGGAAAACCATGAACCCATAACCGGGCAATCTAGAAGGCTCTGGGATAGCTCATACGTCCCAGTAGTTTTTTTCCCGCCGATGTATCACACAAGTCATATCCATGTCTTGGCGATCCATATCTCTATGCAAGTCACTATCTAGACTCCACTAATCCATAAATGAACCGACACACGAACCGCCCGTATCGGTAGCAAGTCGAATACGTAGGTTCGTGCCGACTCTATGATCCTCACTCATGTGTCGTGTATGAGACGTGTCAACAAGTCAAAGAAGTTATGAAGCATAACTTCAACACACCGGGAAAGTCCGCTACCACATATGGTCCACACACACACGCACACACACAAACATCGATATACGTATCGATGGCACCCAAGTCATACTTGGACATACTCTTACTAATGTAAAAACACTAGCAACATATAAAATATCATGAATCAAATGTAAGTACAAGATGGCAAGGTATCTTGCCTGGGGGGTCACCTGGTGAGCTGCCTGGTGTGGTACAATAATCTGACAAGTCCAATTTGTCCAAAAGCCATGTTTGAGGTACAAGGGTCCGAAATTTACGAATAAATAGGGAAGGGCGATTAGTCATGATCAATGATGACAATAATTGAAGAATTTGTGGAAGTAGATATATATACAAGTTTTTTAGAAATATTTTTATAATACTTTAAAAATATGTCTTCCTTAGTCAAAAGGATTTGTAGGAAAAATACTTTGAACTATATTTACTAGTAGGTAAAATTTTTAGGTATATATTATAAAATATAAAAAATGAGACATAATAATATAACTTTTGAAATTTATAAAATGATAATACTTGAAATTTTCTACCTTATATTTTATAGAAAATTAATAATAATAATGATAATAATAATAATAATAATGATATTAATATTAATAATAGATAACAATACTAATAAATAATAACAATAACCATAATAATTATAGATAATAAAATAATAATGTTTATTATAATAAAGTAATAATAATAATAATAATAATAATAATAATAATAATAATAATAATAAATGATATTAATATTAATAATCTTCTATTAACAGTAACTAAAAATACTTAATAATCGTATAATATCATAACACTAATTAATAATTTATTTAATAATATTAATAACAAAAACATTATAACCCCCCTCCCCTAATACGATTTCAGAGAGGGAGAGAGAGAGAAAATGGGAATAGGGGTTTTCTCACCAGAGGGGAGGAGGCGGAGCGGCGGGCGGCCGGCGGCCGGCGTGTTCCGCGAGGCGGCGGCTAGGCGCCAGTCGGAGAGGAGAGGGGTCGCGGCGGCGGATCGGCCCTCGCCGGTGGTTGCGGAGGAGACCCAGGTCGACGGGGCGGCTGGCGGCGGTCTGGAGGAGCGACGCACCGCCGGGCTCGGGAGAACGGAGGTCAGCGGCGGACAATATGGAGGAGAATTATCGACGGAATCAGAGTTCCGAGTCCAGTTCCCATGGCGATCTACGTCTATTCTCGTCCAGGGGCTTCTTCTTCAGGCTAACCCTAACGAAGTCGTCGGCCGAGGAGGAGCGGACCAGAAGGCTGAGGGGTCTTGGCTACGGCGAGGCCGGGTAAGTGGCGGGGGTTTTCCTCTTTCTCTTTGTTCAGTTGTAGTGGTGGTGTTGGTGGATTGGGCATCCGGCGGGTTGGTGTCGGAGGTGGTGAGGGTGATGGATCCGGTGGTGGTTCATGGTGGAAAGGGTACTGGTGGCGGCGAGGGTGGCCAAGATGATGATGGCAATGTGGGGTTTCGGGAAGAAGACGGTCGGGGAGGCTGCGGTGGTTTTGGGTTCCGATGTGTCGAGGAGGTGTGGAAGGTGATGGTGAGGTTGTTGTTGTTGGTGGCTGCAGTCTTAGGTGTTGGTGGTGGTCGACTGCAGGAAGGAGGATAGGGGAAGAGGAAGTAGTTGCAGTGGTGATGGTTGCCGATGGTTTGGCTGGCCCCGAGGAGATGGTATCGTCGTGTCGTCGTGTGGGGGTGTGTCCCGACACGAGATGGATGACTGTAATGATCTGGAATAAAATTTCGTGGTCATAGACACGATGCACATGGTGTTGGAAAAAAAAATCTGTGGTTTGTGGGTTGGGATAATTTGCTGGAGGAGTACCTCTCCTTTTATAGGCGGTGGGAATACCCAGTTGGATAGGAGTTTGAATTAGTTTAAAACCCCGTAGATATTCACATATCAATTTAAATTAATTTCAAAAATTACTCTCCTCAAATCCAATTCCAATTCAAATCTTAGACAAATCTAATCTAAGTTTATATAGATAAATTCCCCTTTTAAATAAAAGCTATTTAAAATAAAGTTAGTAAAATCTTCTCGAATTCAAATTGTCACAATCAATTTAATTTAAACCAAAATACTATTTTAAAATACTTTTTGGAATAATAAAATATTAATATTAAATTTATTTCGAAAATCACAATAAATATTGATATGAATAGTTTTAAACTACATTTAATAATTTAGATAAAACAATTATTAAACATAAACAATCAAATCTTTAAAATACCTCTTTACTAAATAAATTATTATAAGTAATAAAAATAAAATTTGAAAATATACATGAAATAATTTCCTAATTTTCTAAATTATCACTAGTCAATAAGATAGCATTTTATAAATAAATAATAAACTTGCCTTTAATAAAAATAATTATTATAGATATATTATTTTGAAACCCTTTACCGATAAAAAAAAATCAATTTTCTAAAAATAAGTACCTCGCACATATTCGCACTCGACGAGTTATATGAAAACGTAAATTCTCGCGCGACGTACAATATGACTATGCGACGTATAAATACAAAACAAAAAAAAATCAGTACAAAAAATATAGTAGAAAATTAGGGGTTTTACAATAATTCATCAGTCAAAAGTTTACTCAGTTTTGTGATGATAACAGAATCAATAATGTTGCTTCCACGGCCTACAATCCTGTAGCTAACGGTTTGGCTGAAGCATTCAACAAAACTATTATCAAGCTTCTCAAAAAAATTATTTTTACCAATAAAAGAAATTGGGGTGAAAAGCTTGGAGAATTTCTATGGGCTTATCGTACTACTATACGCACTCCAACCGGTTGTACACCTTTCTCCTTGGTGTATGGATGTGAAGCTGTCTTACCATTGAAAATTCAAATCTCCTATTTAAGGATTACAATTGCCAATAAACTCACAACAGAAAACAATGATCGTCTTCGGCTTCAGAAGCTTGAAGCGTTGGACGAGAAACGATTACTAGCCCAACAACATATTGAGCTATATCAAGCCCGTATCTCCAAAGCTTTCAAACGAAAGGTCAAAGTACGAGCATTCCTAAAAGGCGAACTAGTCCTTTCTGTCAGACGTCCTATACTATGACACACATGAGCAAGGGCAAATTCAAAGTGAAATAGGAAGGTCCCTATATTGTAAGCAAGGTTTTCTCAAACGGAGCATATCAACTAACTGAGATGGATTGCCGAGTTGCTATGATGCCTATCAACGGCAAATTCTTAAAAAAGTACTATGTCTGAAGGAAAACATAATCAAACTTTTGTTTTTGTAAAAAAATTGGTGTACAAGATGAAGGCCCAGCAATGGCCTTTCCCTTGACGGCGGCAGACTTCTTTGGAGCCATTGACGATCGTCGGAAGAGCTTCGAGAGTTTGGAAGAAGAAGAAGACGAAAGAGTTTAAGAAAATTAACTTTCGATAAAAAGTTAAAAGTTCTCTTTGGACGGCTATTTATAGCCTAAAAAGTCTTTTTTAAACTGTTGCGCAACTCGTGCTTAAAATTCGGAATCTGTTGAACAGTTGACTGGTGCAACCCGTATTAAGTTTCTCTAATTCAAAGTATTTCAAAATTTTAAAATCTTTCAAACTTTGAAGGAGGTCTTGTAGAAGTTAAAAATCAAGGGACGCCACTCATTAAAGTGCGCCATCATCAAGTGGCGCCAGATCATTAGGTTGCGCCAGATCATTAGATTGTGCCAGTATTAGGTTACGCCAATATCAGGTTACGCCAAAGCCAAGGTGCGCGGTGCCACATGACAAGCCTCCTTGAGAAGCTGTAACGGCTTTCATCATTACTGACAGCTCTGACAGCATGAAAATCAAAGAATATCCATTCGAATCCTGCGCAATGTGGCATTCGAGAAGATTTTGTCAGCATGTAATTAATGCTGACAGCTGGCTCGCACAAGTTGTCAAGTGGCACACAAATTAATCAATACAGTAAAAAGACTCAGTTAGAGGCGCCAGTTGTTGAGTTGCGCCCGCACGCAACCTGGCTAATTAACGCCACTTGGTCCAATTTTGTGTCCAGAAACAGGATGACGTAGCACACATGCCACTAATCTCGAAGAACGTGCCTACTACACTGTCCATGACTATGCATATCTCCCTCAAATGATGCCACGCGTCTCCAGCAGTTGAAGTAACCACTCGCACAACTGGACAAGAGGCGCGTAACCTAAAGTGCGTGCCACTCAGAATAACTACTTAACAGTTATTTCAAGAACTCTATAAATAGAGTTTCAAATCGGTTCTAAGACATGACTAATGAACATAATCGACCGACAAAGTATTGTTGCATCTTCCAGAGGCGCTTGAATGTCTTCTGATAAGATTCCTATAGTTGTACTTCTCCAGAAATCAATTATACTCTTGTACTTTCTTTCTTTCTTAGTTTATAGAAATTAAATTTTTTTTGCAAACATGCACTAGTGGTTCCGTTGAGAAGGAGCGACAAAGAGCATCGACCATCTACGAGATACTCACCAAATGATTATGTGCTATTGACTGACGGAAGAGAACCCAAAAGTTTCGTAGAGGCTATAGACGAGGAACATAGGCAGGAGTGGATGGAGGCTATGCAAGAGGAGATGAGTTCCTTACAAACAAACTTCACTTATGATATGGTGCGGTTGTCAAAGGGCAAGAAGGCTTTGAGAAATCAATAGGTTTTTAGAGTGAAGCCAACAGAAGATGGTACTCGCCCTCGATACAAAGCAAGGCTGGTAGTTAAAGGCTACAGTCAACGGAAGGACATTGATTATGATGAGATCTTTTTGCCAGTTGTCAAACAATTATCGATTCGGGTGGTGTTAGCATTGGCAGTCAATTTTGACTTGAGGTCGAGCAGATGGACGTGAAGACGGCATTTCTCCACGGTAATTTAGAAGAGGATTTGTACATGGAGTAGCCAGAGGGATTCTATGAGAAGGATAAGTCACACTTGGTTTGTCGGTTGAGAAAAAGCTTGTATGGTCTGAAGTACACTCCGAGACAGTGGTACAGGAAGTTTGAGTCATTTATGGAGGAGCATGGTTATGCACGGACGACGTCGGACCACTGTGTATTTGTCAGGTACTTTGTTGAAGATGATTTTATCATTTTACTGCTCAATGTTGATGATATGCTACTAGTGGGTCGAAATGTCACTAGAATAGTGGAGTTGAAGCGCCAACTGGGCTCAGCCTTCTCTATGAAAGATTTGGGCACAGCGAAGACTATTCTTGGGATGGAGATTAGCCGAGAGAGATAGTTCAAGTTGCTACACTTGTCCCAAAAGAAGTACATTCACCGGGTACTTCAGCATTTCGGGATGGACGGATCGAAGAAAGTGAGTAACCCCCTTACGGTATACTTTAAGTTCACTGAGCAGCTGTGTCCATCTACTGAGGACGAGAAAGAAGATATGAAGCAGGGGAGTCTCATGTATGTTATCGTGTATACGAGGCCAGACATTGCTCACACAGTTGCCACAGTTAGCAGGTATCTTTCCAATTCTGGAAGGGTATATTAGAGTGCGGTCAAGTGGATCCTACGATATCTTCAGGACACTGCCGATTGGAGACTTTCTTTTGGTGGTAACGAGCCGAAGCAGGTTAGGTATACCGATACTGATATGGCTGGAGATGTAGGCACGACGTGATGGACTTCGGACTATATGATAATGTTTGCTGGTGGAGCGGTATCGTGGCAGTCGCGGTACAGAAGTGTGGTGCCTTATCGACGACAGAGGCAGAGTACATTACGGCGACGGAGGCTTGCAAGGAGTTGTTGTAGATGAAGAAGTTGCTGCAGGAAGTGGGACTAAAGCATGAGCAGAATACTTTGCTTTACGATAGCCAGAATGCCATTCACCTTGTGAATAACCAGATATTTCATAGTCGGTCCAAGCACATTAAGACTCTATATCATTGGATACGGGATGTGGTTGAGAAGAAGGACACGACGTTTGAGAAGGTCTATACTGATGACAATGGAGCGGACATGCTCACGAAGGTTCTACCAATAGAGAAGTTTGAGTACTGCAGGCAGATTGTCGGGATGACGAGTTCCTCAACCTAGTTGTGAAGAAGGAGATTTGTTGGAGTAGGTGCGGTTCCCAACCTATATGGAGAATACCCCGGAGTGCGACAAGTGCCATCCGTGTGTTGGAGAAGCTCGGGGAGTGCATGGATCCTATTTTGGAACATATATGGTACGAAAATATATGATTAGATTTCCATATTTACTTTGATCATATATTTATGGTTGCATCCTTCATATAGTGGCTTTCCATATAATTGGGCTTCCAATTATGGCAAGCCAATTATGATTGGATTTCTATTAAATATATGTTTGATGCATATTAAAAGTTTTCATATATATTGGCCTTCCATGTATAGATTACCAAGGGCTTATAAAAGGGTGATGCATGCTAGTTGAAAATTATTTGAAAAAAATCTCAAAACAAGAGTGTTTTACAATATTTGAGAGAGAGAGAGAGAGAGGATTAAGGACTATTGTGAAGGAGAGATTGCTTTGAAATTTTTTTGGCATCTCTTGTTCTTCGGAGTCCGTAATCAAAATTTTTTTCTTTCAAGTGAGTTTTGGTGATACGTTTGGATCGGGAGGAGCTTGTAGAGGGTGTATTCTCTTTATTCCATTAGTGAAGGTTCTTCAAAGTTGGACTCCGATCGTCCTGTGTTTTTTTTCGCAAAGGATTTTCCACGTAAAAAATCTTTGTGTCTGCAAATATGTTTGGCATTTTTGGTACCTTCGGGGCACTTGAACTAGTTCGGCCTAAGGAAACCAGGATAATGAGCACAAGTAATTCGGTACCTTCGGTGAGGCTAGCAACATGCATGCGAATGAATTGCTGTCTTACCAAATATAGGAATATATAGTGTGTCATTAGTGGCCTTAATATAGATCTAGTTAGATGCCTTCGGTTCGAAGGGAAGAATATGGTAAGTCTTATTTGCAAGAAAGGATAATAAGTTTATCGATAAGAATTATCATTTGTTGATATGTAGTCTGTCTTTAGATGAATTCCTTATGAATACTAACAATTGTCGCATGGAAGAGTTCATAACACATTGTATATATTTTGTGAAGGTTAACGAATGTCTTGCGAAGGGACACACATTATGACACATTTATATCTATTATGATTAATATCTTTGTAATAACAGGGAAGGATAATAAGTATTGGATAAGATCAATTATATTGTGTGACATATTTATGTTAATAGACACATGCTTGCCATGACATGTTAATTGATCCTAAGGCAAGACTAGAAAGAACACATATGTTTGCCAGCACTCACTTAATCAACGTGTTGGTTTGAGGTGAGTTGGTTTAGGTCCACTCACCAGTACATTCTCTAATGTGCTAACATCTCAACTCCACATGTGGAGCACAACCAAAATAAGTCATATTATCGATGCCGAGAAACGTCGCCAAGATGCAAAAAAATGTCGCTAAAATAATTTAGCTACGTATTTGTGATGTTTCGTAATATATGGTCGTTGACAACAACACATCGTTATTCATCGCTGTGGCAACGTCCATGAGCGACGAAGGCACATCACTGCAAATTTTGAATATAGCGACGTTTAGCAGCATGCCGTTGCTAAACGTCGCAGATTATTTTGTATTTAGTGACAAAATTAGCGATATTTTGGTACAAAAATGTGACATGACAAACTTTGCCACGTCAGCTTAGTAGCAACATTTAGCGACGTCATGTAGATGTTAACGACGTCGACGATATAAGTTAGCGACGTTCTGATACACGGTTAGCAATGTATTCCTATATCACTAGAAGTCGCAGAACATAGCTAGACGTCGCTAAACTGCAAAAAAAATTGAAAAAACAGAAAGTTTTCCAACCAAAATCTGTTTGCAGTTTTGAAATCACAGTTTATATATAAAAAGTAGACCCGTGGCAACCCTCCGTTGAATTTTCTGGATTTGCCGACCCCTTAGGTGGAACACTCAACAACACCGATAAAATCATATAGAGTTATAAATATAAATATAAATCATAAAGTAAATATATAAAGTTGCACTAAAAGTAAACATATAGAATGTCACATCAAATATTGTCCAACAAAAACCTAAGAATGGGCTATCACATCACATCACATAGTGTCTCTAAAAGTATAAATAAATACATGACGACCAAAAAGTGGGCCAGCACATAAACAACAAAACACAATTTGTCCAATGAAGGACTATGGCTGATATAGTAGAGGAGCACCACCGCACATCTAGGATAAAAGGAACTCATACTGTTCCTACGAAAGCATCACCGATGACAATGGAAGAGGCAGTGTAATCGATGAAGTCGTTGTCGAGGTTGGTAAATCTTTAACCTCATCCGATACCATGCCTCCGGACTACCTTGGAGGTGGAATTCCCTTCTCCACAACGTCGATACAAAAAGAATTATTGTTTCTCCGGAACAGATGATCCAATGGAAGAAATTGTCGATGACAATCGAATAAGCAATGTTTTCCTCCGTATTTCAAACGAAAATCCTTAATACGGTCATGTAAGATGGACGTAAGACGACCATGAGTGCTCCATCCAGAAAACAATCTATAGTTCGACGTGAAACCAACTCCAAGAGTGAATGATCCTCACAACCAGGATATAATGGAGTCCTTGCATTCACCAATTATAACTCCATGAACTTCATAGCATCGACATTCAGTACCTCCTCAACTGCCTTATGATTGTTCGGATTAAAACTAGGCCATGTAACATTGAAAACCATGTTTGTCCATCCGTCGTCGTAATAAGCGTAGTCATGGACATCCATGTACGGTTCCACATAAGGCTCCGGCTCCGGTGCTAAAGGCACAAGTTCTCCATGTGAGGTCCACTGATAGTACTTTCTTGTGAATCTCCTGAGTACAAATGATAGGTCACGTCCAATTATGGATGATATTTCAAGTTGTGATATCTTACACATTGACACTTAATTTTGGTGGCATCCATGTACTGAGGGAATGCCTTGGCGACCTGCAAGAACTGCTCGGCCCCATATATGAATTCAACCAGTACACTGCACATGTCATCAGGATGACGGTTGTACATCCACTCACGATGTCGTAGGTAGTAATTAATATCCATGGTTAGATACTTCTACAAAGATGAATAGACATCGTTTAAGTATATTGATTTTCAAACCTAGTAGACATGTGAATAACAATGATTTGAGGATATGGTTATCGTCACATATTCCTTATGAGCCATTCTCTAAAAAATTTACTTCTACAAGCCTTTTGAGGCTATTAGTGTTATACCAAAAAAAAGCTAAGAACGGAAGATTGAGAGACCTTTCTCACCGCAAGTCTTTTTAGATTTTTAGGTCATTTCGTTCTTAGCCATTTCTTGTAGAACTGTAATAGCCTTAAAAGGCTTACAGAAGTAAAAAAAATTCTGAGATATGACTCACATGAAACACGTGGATACTTATATACTCAAGATACTTACTTGTATCTTGACACTATACTAATCATACCAACATTTCACACCATACTAAATCTTATAGGATACTCATTCTATATACTCTAGATACTTCTATATAAACCCCAAACTTACCTTGATAATACCAAATTTTTAAAATACCTTGCTATCTTAATATATTTCTAGGATACTCACTCTATGCACTCTAGGTACTATGATAATCATTGGTATCTTGGTATCAAAATATATCTATAGATACATATTTACTTACCTTGAAAAAAAAAAATTAGTCCACAAGGATGCCATGAGTTGAATGGATTTAATACTAGAAATTTCTAATCCAACTATACCTAGACATCACGACAATCACTTGTGTCAATACATTCATATCGTGTCCTAAACATGTATTCATATTCCTATGCCTTAAATTAATACAAATTTCCATCAACCTAAGCTTAGGTTTTACAACTGAAAAGTAAGGTTAGGGTTTACCTGACCGAAGAGGGGTCATGTTAGTGGGTAGCACAGTGGCGAGGCGGGTTGCAGGGGGCAAGGTGGATCTATTGGCGAGGGCACTGGGATGCGGTCGGCGAAGTAAGTGGCTCAGTTGGCGAGGGTGCTGGGGCACAATTGGCAAGGGGTGCTGGGGAACGATTGGAGAGAGCAACGTCGGGCCGGGGGGCAAGGGGGTCGACATGGTCTTGGTAGGGGACAGGAGGGGTCTCGAGGGGAGCTATGTCAAAAATTGGGAGATGAAAACGAGTGAATGTGGGGAAATAAAAACTCAAAACCATATATTTTAGCGTCGCTAATCATCACTGTTTTTTAATATATTATGACGTAAGAGGTCGCTAAACGTTGTTGTTATTGAAAAAGTTAGCGACGTCTAGTGACTCCCAACGGCGTGTATTTCATAATACTAATGGTAGTTAATGGACGTTGCGGAACGTCACCAACAATGACTTATTGTGACGTTGTATAGTGGTGTTGCTAAATTCTTATGATTTAGAGACGTCCGTTTTTGACGTTGCAAATTGGCTGAATTTTGGAAATAGAGAAACTGTTTGGAGGTGCTAATACGTCGGGGCTTCATTGTCAACTTAAATTTGTGCAATTGAAGATGTTTCTTTTGTTTAAAAGATAGAACGTATGGAACAATGTTGATTGTATTAGTTTCATGAGTTTTAAGCCTTGTGGGATCTTTTATTGTATTGAAATCTTGTGTTGTAATCAGTTGTACTATGGCTTAGAGCCTTTGTAAATCCATTGTAGATTATCAATAAAAAAATTATTTTTTATATATCTTGTGTCTATCGACTTTTTTACTTATTTTTTCGCTGCGATGACTTGTCTCTAAGATGTTCTATTAACTATTTTTGTACTAGCCTTGCACAACTACAATTTAGACATGTACAATATCACATCCAGTAATGAATTTTTGTCCTACGGAATCGGAACATGACGTGTTCCTCGGGAGAAAATCCATTTAAATGGTGATAAAAGAAATACCAGCTATTAGGTAAAATTAACAATAATGCTAAGTTTACTACCAAATTCTTACAACCCACTCACCCCTGCTAACATGGTCTCGCTCAGACCCACCTACAACTAATGGAAACTGGCCACGTGGCCGGTTGTAAGGCCTTTGTTGTAGGGAGGTTGTAATTGTAGTATTTTCCTAAAACTAAACCCTAGGGGTGAACATCATATCCCAACTCAACAGCATATCACAACATCAACAATCACATCCTCCTACTGTGATCCTCTCACAGATGTTCAAACCAAAAATTTTATGGTTCTTAATTAAATGACATGCCTATTACTTGGCGACAGAACTATTCATTCAAGTCTTATTAGGGGACCATTGTTTTATATTTCCAACGTACTATCGAAGTAACCTCTTAGCAACCACAGGTCCACAAGTGTGTATATATATATATAGCGCCTCAACCTGCTGAAACTCGCCCCCGAAGGCCATCTCGGAAGGTTCGTCGTCTGGACCAAGTCGGCCTTCGAGAAGCTCGACAAGGTCTTCGGGACCTTTGAGAAGGCGTCGGAGACCAAGAAGGGATATACATGACATCAAGATTATGTATGATCAGATTGGTGCTCCAATAAGACAGATCCCAGAATATACTCCTCTTCGTCCAGTTATGAGTGCGACCAAATCCATGACACTTGTAGTCCTTAGCGGGCTCTTCAATAGCTCTTGATAAATCTTTTACCTCTTCCCATATCGTGTATCTGGGCCACCTTGGTGGTGGATTAGCCTTCTCGACAACGCCAGCACGAAAAGCATTTATGTTCCTCCGGTACGGATGATCCTTCGGCAGGAATTGTCGATGACAATCGAAGAAACACGGTTTGCCTCCGTGTTTCAAATGGAAAGCCTTAGTGCGTTCCATGCAATACCGACATGAAAGACGGTCATGCGTGCTCCATCCCGATAACATTCTATAGGGCGAAGAGTCGTTGATGGTCCACATAAGTGCTGCCCGTATCTAAAAATTCTGCTTTCTAGAAACATCGTAGGTGTTGGCACCTACTTCCCACAGCTGGTTCAACTCATCTATCAATGGCTGTAAATACACATCGATGTTCCTCTTCGAATCGTTCGGACCAGGGATAATAATGGTGAGGAACATATACAAAGTCTTCATGCACATCCAAGATGGTAGATTATACGGAGTGACAATCACAGGCCAACACGAATACTGGGAGCCCAAAAGTCCGAATGGGATAAAATCGTCGGAGGAGAGCCCTAATCTGACATTATACGGATCCGAAACATAATCTGGATACTCTCGATCAACGTGCTTCCATGCTTCTCCATCATATGGATGACCCAACACTCCTTTTATCTGTTCTCGTCTGTGCCAACTCATCTTTTTTGCAGTCTCCTTCATTATAAACAGTATCTGCAACTGCGGCGTCAACGACAAGTAGTGCATCGAATCGGTAGGCTTCCTTGCATCGAAAGACCTTCCTCTACCACTGCCCTCATAGCGATCAGCACCACAAAATCTGTACGCATCTTCATCATTGTCGTCTTTGTAGTACAACATGCACCCGTTGCAACATGTATCAGTTTTCTCGTATCCCATCCAGAGTGATCTCACCATCCTCTTAGACCGGTAGAAGTCTTTAGGCAACTTAGCACCCTCCGGCAAGATCTCTATAATCAACTCCATCAGTCGGTTGTAGCATTCTTACGATATGTTAAAATCAGACTTGATGCTCAATAATCTTGTAACCACCTCCAACGATGAATGATCCTCCAAGCCAGGATATAATGGATTCCTTGCATTCTTCAGCAACTCCATGAACTTTGTAGCATCGACATTCGGTGCCTCCCCGGCTGTATCATAATTATCCGAATCGAAACAAGGCCCCGCCATGTCAAAAACCATGTTCACCCACCCATCGTCGTAAGCAGTGTGGTTGTGGACATCCACATAAGGCTCCAACTCTGATGCTAAAGACATAAGTTCTCCATGTGCGGTCCACTGATAGTAATTCGGCATGAAATTCTTCGAGTATAAATGATATGTGACTTCCTCTTCTGGATGATATTTTAAATTACGACATCTCACACATGGACACTTAATTTTGGTACCGTCCATGTACTAAGAGAATGCCTTAGGGAACTGCAGGAACTGTTGTACACCTTCTATGAATTTATCCCGCACACCATGTCATCGAGATGATGGTCGTACATCCACGAACGATACCGTAGGTAGTAATTAATATCCATTTTTAGATACTTATGTAACATGGATACATGCACATCGTTCAAAGGGTTGTAAAAGTAATTGCATGAAGATATGATTTCAAACTTAAAGACATATGGACAACTCCAATTTTAAACTCCATTATATGGGTGGCAAACGTACACTCATAGGTATGACATACACACTATAGGATACACTATCACAGAAAGACACTCAACTGTCACATCCTAACACACTCTATGCACACACACATTACATATGTATGTATGCATACATTAGCTAACCCTCATCACTCACTCAAATATACCCACACTCATGCACTACACACTATGATGATCTGCCACACATGTGACACAACATGCACAAGATGATCTATCTCACATTACGGTCACTTTGGGACTTTTTCTGATACACTCATGATACTTACACCAAACCTTGTCCGAATTGGGTCAGTGTCGGTAATGGCTATGACTTGTAATATTTTTAATAATGACACCAAACATTGTAAACCATATAATTTTATTTAATAACGATCTCGATTTTCCAATAATTTTTTTACTAGTTAGATTTTTTTTTACTTATTTTTTTACTTATTTAATAATGATCCCTGCCAACAGAAAGATGGAGATGGAATACGCAGCACACAGTAAAGCCAACGCTAACACCAACGTCGTATGCATCACAAAGAATCAACAAAATTTAGATATGGTTAGGGTCTGTATTATGTCCCATGTTGTGTCAGTGTATGTGTTCGTGTCGTATTCGTGTCTGTCTTGTCCATGTCAAATGGCTAGTAAAGATATAGGGTTAGGCTTTACCAAATCTTGGGGTTGACCGAGGAAGGGGATGGCTGAGAGGAGGAGGAGGTCGGCACGCATAGGCAGTTGAGGAGGAGGAGCCTGGAGAGGAGAAGGAGGAGCTCACGGTGGAGGAGGAGGAGGTCGGCGCGCGTAGGCTGTAACACCCCTAAATTTTTTTAATTATTTTTGATTATTTATTTGATCTTAAATTAGATTTTATGGATTTTTATGAATATTTTTTAATTATTTAGTTATTATTATAGATGACCTTAGCCATGGTTAAGTTTTAAAGTACAAGATGACTAGGAATTGTGGCATGAAGAGTATAGTCAAATGCTTTGACTAGTGCATTATCCATGGTAGGGAAGGTTGAGCCATAGGTGTGTTTTAACTAGAAAAACTAGGCCAAGTTGTGACTTAACCCCCCACAGATGAATTATTTAATTATTAATTATTTTGTTTACTTTTACATGACCCGGTTGTACTAATTTAGCCCGGACTTGACCCGAGCCCAACCTAAGCCCATGTAGGCATTTAGTGTATCCACAGACGACATCTAGACATATTTTATGTGTGTACAGATATTTGGTATTTATTTTTGGAATTGATAAATAGTTTCTAAATATTTGTTATATGTAAATTATACGTATTATTAATATTTAATAGGGTTTTAGAATATTTGTAAGATTTTCTAAGGCCAAAGAAAGATGGTGTAATATGATACACTATACATATTATTGTTTTATTCATTTCGTTATCATCATTATGATTATTATTACTATTATTATTATTATTATTACTATTACTATTACTATTATTGATTCTATAATTGGTATTAAAAATACCTTTTATATTCTGTTCTAGGAAAATAAATATATAATTTATGTGTGTACATATTGTTATACATAAACCCTATACTAGTATGATATATCATTAAGATTTTTGGGCTATTATTGAGTATTTATATATATATAGAGAGAGAGAGAGAGCGATAAGTATATATGGTTATGTAGATAAAAGAAATTTTATATATATATATATATATATATATATATATATATATATATATATATATATATATATATAAAATATATATATATATATATATATATATATATATATATATATATATATATATATATATATATATTGTGCTACTGTTCATATTCTCCTTCCTAGCAGTGCACGAACCCGAACCTGCAAAGAGATTCGATTTGAATTTGATTCAAATCTTGGTGAATCTTCACCAGATTTTTTTCCTTGAATATATAATCATATTCTCCATTGGATTACACCATATTCAATCAAATTTGAATCTAAATTCGAATTTAAATCAGGAAGTTCATCTCTAGAAGAAGAAGAACATATATATACATGTAGTTCCGATAGGTTTTTCATAGAATTTTCTCTCGATATTCTATCCCAATCCCACCCATCAAGCCCCGATCACCCTGACACCCATGCGCGTACCCCTAACCTCCTTCAACCGTAGAGTGTTTGCCGGAGCCGCCACAGCAGTCGCGGGAAAGAGCATAGCAGCAGCCGCGGAAACAGAGCACCTCTGTTTCGAAACTACGAGGTACCTATATTTTGACCCTTATTTTTTGAATCCTACTCGATCGTTTCTCAAACAATAAATTCATATTCATAACCCACATGACCCTCTCGACTCTTCAATAATTATTTTTCAAAGTAGTCGAGTGATCGGTTTATAAAATCGATCAAAACTTTAGGGAAAAACTGTTTCGAAAACAGTTTGTAGGTATCCCAAGTTCCCATGTTTGTGCCCAGTTTCCAAGCAATTGATTTAATATTTTGTAATCTAAATAAAAAATCTTGAAGAAAACATATAGGACTTCATAACCTATTTTGTACTTTTGAATTTTATTAATTATGTGCAGAGAAAACCGTTTTCAAAATCGAGAAATAATCTATGTAAAAACATTTTCGATACGAGAAATTAAAACTCTTCGATACGACGTGCGTCCCGTCAAACCGGGCGACGTGGTCATAAACCGAAAGAATCGAAAGGTGCGTATCGACTTCGTGGACATGTGGGCTTTGACGAAATTTAAATTGGTTGCGTGTACGCGACGAATTTGATGCATATCCATCAAAATTCACCGTATCGACCTTTTTCAAAATTCTCCAATTACTTTGTGCACATTTGTCAAATCGAAACAAAACTTGGGCCAACAGGACCGTATCATTTTTCTGGTCCTGTATGCCAAGTTTGGTCCGAATCTGAGACAGTTGACCGATCGCCGTTTTACGGGCCCCACGATCCAACTCAACCGGCGATCCAACTCAACCGGCGAATTTGTGCACGGCCCGTCAGAATCCAACTTTGGACATATGGTTGGGTTCGTATCGTTAAACGGAACCAGTAGACATATAGTTTGATGACTTTAGAGACCATAAACTCTGGCACGTCTTTCGGTACAAAGCGGGTCCAACGACATATACCGTTTTGACCCAAAATTACCGTTTTGCTCCTGTTTCCAGAATTGGACTTATGGGTAGTCTATCCTAGATATTTTGCTTATTCTGGGAATGTTGACAATGTCTATTTCAGC
Source organism: Iris pallida (assembly GCA_029216955.1). Lineage (NCBI taxonomy): Eukaryota > Viridiplantae > Streptophyta > Magnoliopsida > Asparagales > Iridaceae > Iris > Iris pallida. The sequence goes on along the minus strand of JANAVB010032618.1, from coordinate 12,163,374 downwards.
ATCCGAGGACAGTTGCAGGAGTTCAGCTTTCGCGGACATTTGATCTGACAGGTTATTTAGACGTGGTTTAGTCTACACCAGGAAGTACACCTTGCCAAACTTTACAGTACTTACATACTTTTCTATTTTGCTATTTTTATATCTTACTTAGTTCCATACTTCTCATGTTCCATATTCTGGTTACTTTCTAGTTTTACGTGCACATAGATTTTTAGTCTTTTTTCCATATTACTTGCTCTGTTTTCTTTATCCTGCTCATGTCTAGAGATAGTATTTCTTTGTCTATGCCATGATCCTCCTAATCTGTTTGACTTAGACTAGTAGTACTTGATATACTTGACCTGATCGTGATTGTTTTTACTTGACCCTGACTTGTTATTAGACGTGACTATACCTGACCACCTCGTTCGTGAGCTCCCATCGAGTGCGGATGAGCCTTACTATAGTTAGAAATCCCATCGACTACTGACTATAGGACTGTGAGCTCCCATTGGACTGCGGTTACCCCAACTTACTATTAGTCACGCTTGATAGCACTATCCTTGACGGCTTGCCACTTACACTTATTCCTTAGTTTTATATTATTTACTTGTACCATTCCCTATCCTTCTTGCATGTTAAAAACTGTTAACGTAGGCATGTATATTATGTATCTTGCTAGTCCTCTGAGGACCTGGTGATCTCTCCAGGTATTAGCTGAAGTGATCAAGGTAGAACACGTTAGAGATTTGATTATTGTTTCTCAGGAATTTCAGGTATGTTTTGTTCATATCTTTTCATACTCGTCCTATATTACATTACTTTGACATTGCTACTGTATAGCCTAGTTTTACAAGCTTTATCTTTTATTAGAAGCTTGTTCAAGATAATTGTATTAGAGTCTGGTCCACATTACTGTATATTATCTTTTCTTATTACTTGTAGTAACCGGTTTGCTAATGTCTGACCAGCATTAGTTTACTTGGTTTATACAAGAGTTTATCTTCAGTAGATTCAGATATTTGTAGTTGAATGGATAGATTGCTTAAGAAAACCAGACAGCTTATACGTATTCGAGCTGGGCTGGTGTCCTCTCGATACGTAGCTGGCATATATACGTCTCCTAGTCCTATGTATTTTGGGATTATGGCGTTATATAGGCGATTAAGGAGGAGGAGCTCACAGTGGAGGAGGAGGGGGTCGGTTGAGAAGGAGCCCGGAGAGGAAGAGGAGGAGGAGGAGGAGCCCACGGTGGAGAAGGAGGGGGTCGGTGGAGGAAGAGCCCGGAGAGGAGGAGGAGCTCAGTGGAGAAGGAGGTGGAGTGCGGTCGGTAGAGGACGAGGGCGGTCGGAGGAGGAGTAGGAGGAGGAGCTTGGTGGCAGCGGAAGAGCGCTGGAGGAGGAGTAGGAGGGGACGGTAAAGTAGCATGGAGGAGGAGGAGGGAAAACAAAAATTTTTGGAGAAATTTTTGAGTGAGGATGGGGGAAAAGGAAAACCCGATCGGAATATTAGAAATAAATTAGCGACGTAAGGGTAAGACGTCGCTAAACGTCACAATATTCTAAAAAATTAGCGACGTCATACAATAAAGTCACTAATCGTCGCTGATGATAAAAACATAGCGACGTTCAGCGACCTTATAGTGAAGTAAAATTTTGTTATACTATATGTAGTCGCATTACGTCACAGATAGTCGCTACCAGTGACGTATTACGACGTCATTTTACTACGTCACTAAGTTGCATAATATTAGTGACGTTTTATTTAAGCATAGCTAATTGCGTCGCTGATATGACTTATTTTGGAAGTGTATATAAAGTAATCAATATACAAAATTATCAAAATACCCCTATGTTGGAAAGTGGTAATTACAGATGATATTTTAAGTTATGATATCTCACATACGGACACTTAATTTTGGTTCCATCCATGTACTGAGGGAACGTCTTAGAGAACTATAGGAACTGCTCTGTCCCATGTATGAATTCATCTCGCACACCGCAGATGTCATCAGGACACTACTACAAAAATGGTTAACAATGACACTTTATAGATGAAGTAAAATGTCCCTGGAATACCCGCCCTCCTCACCCGGTATCTTCTCCGCCTCCAAACCAGCTTGCCTTCAATAGTCCTGCATCCCGTTGTAGTTTTGGATAAAGTATTAGTTGAGATGCTTTAAAATAGTAAAACTTTACTACACTAAACGTAAGATCTTTTTCCCAGCATTTCCTTGTCATTCAGTCAAATTATTTCTGATCTTTCAGTAGAGAGATGATCTTGTGTTTAAATTTCAGTGTCATATTTCTTTCCTGATGTAATTAAGGACTTCGTTTAGTATTTTTGCATAGAGGATCACTGAAGAATGCACTTCTGTTAAACTTGCATTTTGGGAACCGTTGTTGTGTAAAATCATGTAGGGAAGAGGTCAAGAACATGATTTTTGGAGCAGCTAATTTGTCATCATCCACAATGCACAACGTAACAACACCTGTTCAGTCCATACAACTTGTTTAGTAGTTCTGTATAGAGGATCACAATCTTTTAGATATCTAACTGATGAGCATTTCTCTTTTCCAGGATTATCGGGCTCTGCTGGGTCTTGACATTCCTCTTCTTGTTATATTTTGGGTTTTACTACTTCCCAGAAAAGTGAGCCATAGTTAAATACTCTTAACTTGCAAACAATATACCATTCTGTATACAGAGTTACTGGAGACACATGTACAGCTCTTGAAGAGTACATACAAGATCCTCAAAGCAGTACCCTAAGCTCGATCCTTCCTTGTAATGATTGGACTTCTACAAAGGAATCTTTGCATAATGTTGCAGGAGAAATCCATGTCATTATTGACCAGGTATTGAACTCCCTTTCCCTTATGGAACTGAAGCAAGCAATATGAAGTTACCAATCCCAACTATTAGAATTATAATAGTGGACAAAAAATTCTCATGAACAACAAGAAGTCATTTTTTTCGCAAGAATGGAAACCTCTGATGGTTCAAAGTTTACCTACTGCTCTATGTCCGACAGTAATATTGAATAAAAGTGTTGGCAATATTACTGAATGTTGTTTCAAAATTATCACTCACTAATCCAAATTTGTAATTTGTTAGGTAAATGCAAACATATCAAGACTACATAATCCATATATTTTTAAATATTTTGAAGATGTACACTTGTTCCGCTGGAACCTGTAGGGAATGGGAGTTCAGCGTTTAACCTCACAGCTAATTCTAGAATCAACTCTTGGCTTTTCATAATACTTGTTTGTTATTTTTTTAATAACTAACATATTTCACATAGCTCTCTGTTTACTCATGTACCTTTAATAACTAATTTCAAATGATGTCTCCTCACTCAAGAAAATTGGGTGTTGCTCAAGCTAGAAGAAGATGCACTTTTTCTTTATGTTAAGGACCTCAATTCTAATACACTATGCCTGGAAGAGTGGTTTGAGTAGTTCACTTCTGTTGTTGTATCGTATGGTAGTTTGTCTTCAGTTCAGTCCCATATAGGTCATGTTTGTTAATGACTTTCTGTCATTGTTAATGTTCTGCAGGAGTGTGAGGCATATGATAAAGCTGATCAGGATGCAGATGATTGGAGGACTAGAGAGGTTGCCAAGGGCATTGCAAAGGGCAAGGTGTAATATTGTCTCTCATACCCAACAATTCTTCATGTAATAATCAGATAAGTAGTTTTCTTGTATGCTTTCAAGTTCAACAAAATTATACATTAACTCCTCCTTTATAAGGGAATTACTTGAACCTATAAGACTGTACATACGAGAGAAAATAAATACTATATTTAATCATATATTAACATATTATTGTGTCTTATTTTTCTTTTTTCATATTTACATGCTCGTCGACGCAAAGGTTTGGTATGCAGATTCACATTATTAGTCTAAACATGTTGTGCCTTATATGTAAACTACATAAAAACAATCTACTGTGATTTAGACTGTGCTTCCTAAGCTGGAGTCGTCCCTCTGAATCAATGGTGCACAATTTTGCATTTATTTAATGCCTGCATAACGTTTCTCATTACCATGTTCTTTACATATTTTCATTGGTGAGGGTTTCTATGCAGCCTTCATATTGTTCTAAATCATATTCCCATTCGATGTTCTATTGGATGCTGGTTTTAATCATTTGAGATACCATAGTAATCCAAAATTTACGTTCTTTCTCTTATATTGAGTTTTCTTCAATTAAAGTCTATGATGTGGGATGGAGCTGATTTGATGCATGACTTTCTCTCAGGGTTTCTTTCAGAGCTCACATACATGTATTGCTTTCAACTTAAATTTCTCTATTTTCTTTTGTAATATTCAAATTTTTGAAGAAACTTCTGGCATTGATAACAAGTATACTAATGTGCAATTCACATGAGAGGTAATGATACTGTCTAAGCATGTCATTTTTTGTATAAATTTATATGGAAATTTCAGGTTATAGCATTAATGAAAACTTCTGGTTATCAAAAGTCTGGATATTGCAATGAAATACATTCAGGTTATAAGATTAATGAAAACTTCAGGTTATATACATTTAGGTCATATACATTTTTTTCATATTGCATTAATGTATTGTCTGATCGGTAATGCCTTTAGCACTGTTTAAAACTTCAGTTTATATAAATTCTTTTTTACATAATAATATCTTTAGATATCAAGCCGATACAGTGGTGACATATCGACCAAAGCAAAAAATTGTAAATCATTAAGGTTTTTACACAAAAAATTGTAAATCATTGAGGTTCTTACACAAAAAATTTGCTAGGTGGCCTGGAGAGCTGCAGCGTGTTCGGTTGCTTCAGTGGGTTAGCCAACAAATTTTATTATTATCTCCTAATAAATTAAGTGTGCTTCTTGCAGGATTATTGACACGTTTTATGCAATCATTTTGAAAATAGGTTCTCATAGTTTCTGTTATGGGTTCTAGCTTGAAAAATTATAGGATTAATAATTTTTCTTGCTGGATTCTGGGATAAACTAAAATGCAGGAGATTATGAATTGCACAAGAAAGGGAGAGAGTAATTACAAAAGGACACCGAAAAGATTCAAATTTCCTAAATATTTGGTTTGCATGTCTTATTTAGTTTGTTGAATTTTGAGCTATCTAGTCTTGAACAAATTCATTGTTGTTCAGGTTTCTTACAGAAGTGTCGGTTCATGGATTTACATGCCTCAATTTTATGTGCGTGTGTGTATGGGGGGTGGGGGGGAAAAAAGACTGAAAGCATACTGGAAAAATGCACACACACACACACACACACACACACACACACACACACACACACACATAAAATCGAAATAAATGAGACATGTTGAAGACTGAGAGCTTGAACAAACTAATCAAGCAGAGATAGGCTTGTTAAACATTAATGTAGCTTAATCAAGCAAGCTCAAGCTGCACTAGCTAACAAACTAAGGTTGGATATTACCATGTTGCTTTCAAGTTCAAACAAAGTAGGATAAACCAATAGAAGAAATTTGAACAAGTCAATTCCTTTGATTGTCCTAACATTTCGCTTCTTTGTTTAGGTTCAATACCTTGCATCTGCTATGTTGCCACCTTCTGTAGAATAGTTTTCTTGTGTTTTCTAATTTCTACTTATAGGAGCGTAAAAAGTGCTTCAAAGAAAGAGTCAAAGTGATAGATCATTCTACTCAAATTGATCTACTTTACGCCGTAGAGAGGCTAAATACTTTACGCCCAAGACAAGGCTAATCACTTTACACGTAAAGTAGGTAGATCATTTTACGCTCGGGTCTACACCCATGATTTTACGCCAAGGATAGATCAGCCACTTTTACGCTGGACAAAGCTGTCAAGTCTCGCATTTAATGCAAACTCTGACATGGAGATATTAATGATGGTATATATCACAGAAATCAAAGGGATTTATTTTTACACAGAGACCAATATTGTCGTTTAGTATGTGGATTGAGCTGCTTTACGCTCACACTATGGCTTCTTTTACGCATGAAGACTATACGAGCTTTTACGCTCAACAGTTGACGTGTGCGTAAAGTCTATTTGAGCTACTTTTACGCTCAAGGTTATTTAACAACCACTTTACGCAAAAAATCTATGACAGGGCTATTTTACGTCTAGTCCACTACTTTACGCTCAGAGTACATTGGGGTTGGTTTACGCCATATTCTTCTTCATCAGTTGAGAACGTGGTCTGCCGACATGGCTTTCATGCCATACATCTCGAAGAACGTGTGTACGTACATCCTATTCTTACTGAAATGTGGGACACGTGTCAATATATACAGAGGATGACTTCGGTCATGGGTGGCAGTTGTTAGCGTAAAGATGGAACTTTTGCTGAGTTTTTACGCACAAGAGCCTAAGTCTATAAATAGACTTATTTTCTCATATAATACACACACAGAGACAGGAGAAAAGACAGAGAGATTAGAACTCAGAGATTTTTGATTCTCTGGAGCATTCTTCTTCAACCTTTCTTTCAGAACAGAGTGAAGCAAAGCAGGAAAGCATTCGGCCTCGCCATCAGTGCCCAAGTGCGTCGATACCTTTCTGGTGACTTAGTTCTTCCAAGTTGTTCATCTTCAAGCAGCGATCTTTATCATCATCGTATGGTCCAAGGAACAAAGTGATCATTTACAGATCAGACTTCTACAGCAATACTTTCCCAGAATTAAATTTGTACTTCTTGTACTTTTTTTTGTTTTATTTTCAAAATCCGATTTCCAGGCATTTTGTTAAGTGAAACAAAAATGGCGACTCGGCTGGGGACGACCTTCTCCTCTGACGAGGAGGCAATTGCTCAATACGATGATGTGTCATTTGGTTCAACCAAGAAGACTATGGTTGTGCACTTCGATCAGACTGCCTATGAAGAAATGCTCCGAACTAGGGGTGGTTCTCGCTACTCCAATGTTCAAAAATCTCGCAAAGCACGAAAAGTTTGGATTCCTAAATCCAAAATAGCTTCTGATCTCTCTGTTGCTGCTAGTGGCAAGGGAATTCTTCCCACTCCTGTCGTAGGGGCTTCCGTTCGTAACGAGGCAGTCCTTACTTCAGAGTTGCACTCAAAGTGTGACGATTTATCTCCCGTTGGTAACGGTGAAGATAATCAGGTTTCACGCCCACTGCGTAAGAACCAGGTTTTACGCTCAGTGGGTAAAAACCAACTTTTACGCTCAGTACATAAAGATGAGTCTTCCATTTGTAATGTGGCAGACTCTAATGCTTCTGAGTGTAAGAATAAGTCTCCCGTCTGTGACGTGGTAGACACACACAAGTTACGCTCTTCGCGTAAAGGAAAATCTCCCGTCTGTGACGTGGTAGATAACCAATTTTTACGTTCTACGCGTAAAGATAAATCTCCTATCTTTGACAGTGTAGACAAAATTCGCAATGATGTTTTTACATCTAATGTGAATGTACCTAAACGTATGCAGCATAAAAATGATGTTGGTAAAACTTCAGTTCTACACCAACAGCCTTCTTATACTGCTCTATGCAAAGTACCAAATCTACAAATTACACGCAATGAAAATAGAGTCCTTCGTGCTAAAAAATCTCAAAATTTACGCACACAACTCCAAACGCATAGAAATGTACAATTTGGTTCTGCGAATGCAACCAGTAATCTTCTTTATACACAGGGGACTAAACGTTTTTCTACCCCTAATGTAATAAAGAAGACTACTCCCTCCACTCTTTCTGACTTACGCAAATTTCTAATGCAAAAGCGTAAGAATAGACAATCTCCGGTGACATTTCTCCAAGAAAAACATCATTGTGATTATCACCAGATTGTGATCAATTGTTGTTGTTCGGCTTCAAAACGGTCAGTTTTTGATCGATTGAATTTTAATGTGTCTTAACAACAAACTGAAGACCAAGAACATGAGTCGTCATATGTGTCAGTGAACATGGCATCTCATACTAACAGAGGACGACGTCCAAGGCGAAATACGTCCCAAACCCCCAGTCAGCAACAGTTCAACAGACTTCTTGATTCTTTTGATGGAGTATATCAAAACACTCGATCAAGAAGACAAAGAAAAATGCAGACTTCTGATTCAGAAGCTGGGGGTACTCAATCTTTTGAGTCCGAGACTGACAGTGCCGATTCATACTTCTATATTGATCCTTCTATATCTTCAAGAGAGGTTGAATCCTACGCTGTCGGAGATGAACCAGAGACCTCATCTGTTAATACATAACAACGTCTCACTGCCGTTGAGCAATCACTGAAAGACATGCTTAACATGGTGCAAAACATACATCAGATAATATTGCATCAGCAAACTGCTCAGCCGACAGTAATAGCACCAGTAGCAGCACAAACTCAAGATAGTCAAGGAACTGATATAACTTTGTATGTTCAGGAGCCTGCTATTAATCAAAATTCTACATCTCCAGATCCTATTATGCTAGAAGATATACCATCTCCGGTGGGGATTACGGTACATCCAACAACTATTCAATCAAATGTGCTTCCGCAAACTAGTGAAGCCATTCAAGCAGTGCGTGAACTCAAAGCACAGTTTGAAGTCTTGAGGCACAAGGATCAACTCCAGAGGTTAGGGATTAAGCAACCTTATCCTCCTTATTGGAATGACGTACACTTTCCACCAAAATTCAAGCCACAATCCATGGTATTGTTTGATGGAAGGACTTCTCCTAGTCAATATATCAATTATTTTGATATTATGACTGTACATCTGCGGAAAGATGATGCTCTTCTCACTCGAGTGTTCATTGGTTGCTTGATGGGTTTGGCTTATGATTGGTATCGAAGTTTACCCGACAATTGCATTTCGTCTTTCGATGAATTTAAGACAATGTTTCTCTTCCGCTTCTATGAAGGTGGTATGGACATAAACATGTCCTCCTTGATAGAAATCAAACAAAAGGAAAAAGAAGATACTCGGACGTTTATCGAATGTTTTCGACAGGCGACTTTAAAGATACCCCCGGGTATGCCAGATTCAGCACTCATTGATACATGCAAGATGAATCTGCGACCATCTATTACTGTTTTTACGGGTTCTCAATTCACAGATTGGGCTTCGTTCATCATAGCAGCAGTTTCTGTCGAGACCAATGGTAGGTTGGCTCGTGAACATGGGATGATTTTCGCCTCAGATGATAGAGGAAAGAAAATTAATCCTGGTAATAACCCCGGTAATCATAATGTGAAAGGAAAAGATACCCTCATGGTTAATCTTTCCAAGAATAAAACGATACCGAATAGTCAGGAATCTTCCAGGCCAAAAGAAGAATACTCTTTTGATGAGAGTGATATCCCAGGGATATTTCAGTATCTGGTGAAGAGTGGCAAACTTCAGATTCCAGAGCCAAAGATGCCTAATGAGGTGAATCTAACTGACAATCCCAAATATTGTATCTATCATAGATACATTAATCATCATACCAGTGCTTGCTATGTCCTGAAGAAGAAAATCCAGAAACTGATAAATGGCGGTGCTATCGCCTCAACTAATGATGACCATACGGTTACAACCAATATGGTTTCTCTTTAATTCGGGGATTTTCCTCCACAGTAAGTAGCAGATGGAATTATCCCAATCCCGAAGGCGACAATGAAGATTGTGAATATCCCGCCTGCCAGAGAAAAAAATGCAGGATTGCTGCCACTCACACTAAAGAATGGTGAAATCATGTGGGTACATCCTGACTTAGTGCCTGAATTGGAAAATGAAGGTAAAACTTCAAAATCCAAGAAGGTTAAGAAAGTCAAAACCTACAACATGATTTCTCATGATATTTCAGATCCTGACGACTTGGATCGGCTATGGGATGGCTTTCCTTTAGAAGATAGATTGAGAGGACTGAACATCTGTCCTCCAAGTCTAGCTTCTCCTACCAAGCTCAAGCTTACTCATCAGCAGTGGTTAGCTATGAATAGTGTCCCTTTATACCGGGCGCAACAAGTCTTTACCGCTTATAAAAAAGCTTCGACAGGGATTTTTCCTCGTATTCCGAATCCTTCTCCTCCCGTAGCTACAGAGACATGTATTCCTCATTCTCCTGTGGATACAGAGATCTCTTCTTCTTCCTCTGTGGAACCATTTGCTAAAAGTTTGCTGCCCATTCATTTGTACAGTCAGCAATCTGTCCTTCTTATGAAGAAAATGGATTATGACTTTCAGAAGGCAGAAGGTTTGAATTAAGATAAAGGAATACGACTTCCTTTACAAATTTAAAATCAAAAATCCACTGTTGGATTGGGTTCTGAAATTCCTCACAACAAACCTTATAAGAAAAAGGCTAAAGGGAGGAAGACTAAATCCTGTAATATGGTACTTCCTTCTCTTGAGTCTGAAGAAGAAACTTTTACTGGTACAAGATCTGGAAAGGAGTACCACAAAGATTATGAGGGATCTTCCAAAGAAGCAGAAGATGTAGTGGAAACACTACCAGCTCAACCTTCTCATATTCCTGTTAAACCCTCGGTAGTTGAAAAGGGAAAACAGAAAGCAGTACGTTTTGACGTTCCATTGAAGTCTGCTTCCAGTCAGGGGGTGGTGATGAAACCTTACAAATTTGATATTCTAGCTCAGTTAGCCAATACTCCAGCTAGACTATCCATATTTGAACTGTTTCGTCTTTCTAGAGAAAGTAGTGAGACTTTGAGTGAAGCTCTATTTGAGGCAGATTCATGCTTGGCTTAACTCAAGAGTCCTGATAATACTCCAGTGTCATGTCCGCAATGTCATAGTGTGATGGAAGCAATTCCCAATATCACCTTTACACAAGAAGATATATTGTTGAAGCATAACAAACATGACAAACCTCTGTGCTACACTGGGTATATTGGATCTATTGAAATTGACAGGATCTACATTGATCCTGGGTCTTCAATTAGCATAATTCTTCAGAGTATGCTAAGACCCCTGAGGATTCCTACTAGTGATTTGACTTACACTAGTACTATGATAGTAAGTTTTAACTCTGGCAAAAGTAAACCACTGGGGAAGATTCGTCTGCAGATTCAGATTGGCGATCTCCGAACTATGGTAACCTTCTATGTTATCAACTCAGACGTATCCTACAATATCCTTCTTGGAAGACCATGGTTATATGAGCATAATATCGTGCCTTCAACTCTCCACCAATGCTTCAAGTACGTGAATTCCCAAGGAGTTGTGAAGACTGAGTTTGCTGATATCAATCCTTTTAAGGGTGTCGAAGCCTATTTTTCTGATTCAAGGCTTTATAAACAAGAGCATATGAAAGAGATATCAGACATAGCTGAGGATCGATCATCTACTGAGGATCAGTCTCTTAATGAAGATCCACCAGAAGAGCAACCTTTGAAGATCATAGTCAAGGGACGAATCCAATCCCAACCTGTCAATGATCAACCTTTGATAATTAAGGTTAAAGGAAGAACTCAAACTTCATCCGAGGAATCAATAAATATTCCTGCTAAAAACCAAGTTTAACCTTTTATGATCAAGGTCAAAGGGCGTATCTCTTGTACGAATGATCCAGAACCACCATTGATTATCAATCTTAGAAAATCTACGCAGAAGACGGATAATGGTCCACTGTTGATTAATCCGAAGCGTAGTAATTAGATTGTAAATGATGTAAATATTGATCATTCTATACTTCTTGATATCAATAAAGATTTCCTTTTCGAGTATATGGCTGTCAAGTTTATTGAAAGAATGACTTTATCTTCGGATAAGCAAAGTCATCAATATAAAGGCGACATAGAGCCAGAATGAACTTTTGATCATAAGAAAAATTCTTTTCCTCCTCATGTAGATGTTGGACCTTATGCTCAAAGGTTCCTGATATCTTCTTTCTATCTTCTACCTGTAGCCACTTCATCACAAGCCTGCATAACTTTTAGACGTCACGAAGAATCTTATTTTGTGGTTCCGTCTAATAAGAAAAACAAGCGCCAAATCGTGTTTGGTCTGGCTAGAAATATCCCTGTCGCTCAGGCAGATGAGCTGAAAGATAAAGACAAAGGAAGAATCTGAATTGACAAGTATAGTCAACAATCTATCAAGATTATCCAGAACATGGGATATGATTTGAAGACTATGCAAGGTCTCAATCAAGGCAAGGGTAGACGACTCCCGTTATATGGTGATCCGTTTTACCAGAAGACTCGTCATGGATTGGGATATGATCCATCCCATATATTTGATGACGATATGCAAGAAGAATTCTCTTCTAATTCCTCACAATCATTTGACGAATTTGAGCAGGTATTTTTAACTTACATGGTTCAAATTGATGATGAATCCGAGCCATTTGAAAATGACCCTTGGGCCCAACAAATGGACACTCAATGGAAACTTTGTTTTGAACAGCGACAGCCACCTACAGAGGATGAGGTTGTCCAGATTGATGTTGGAGATGGAACTGCGTCTAAACCAATATTCATTAGTAAGAACCTTTCTGACGATGAAAAGAAAGAGTTGATAAAACTCATCAAATAATATATTGACATCTTTGCATGGAGTTATGAGGATATGCCGGGTTTAGATCCTAAAGTTGCTACTCATAAGCTTAATATTTTGCCTAACACCAAGCTTGTAAAACAACAGCAACGGCGCTTTAGACCAGATATGATGGATACAATCGAAGCAGAAGTCAAAAAGTTGATCATATGTGGATTTGTGCATGAAGAGCAACACCCGGATTGGGTTGCCAACATTATTCCTGTTATGAAAAAGAACGAAAAAGTCCGGATTTGTATAGATTATCGAGATCTTAATACAACTTGTCCAAAGGACGAATTTCCACTTCCTATTACTGATGTCATGATAGACAACACATGCAGTTTTGAACGTATGTCTTTCATGGATGGATTCTCAGGATATAATCAGATCAAGATGCATCCAGAAGACGAGAAACATACTTCTTTTCGAACACCCCTCGGAGTTTACTGTTATACGGTTATGCCGTTTGGCCTTAAAAATGTCGGTGCTACATATCAACGGGCTATGAGCAACATCTTTCAAGAGCATCTACGAAAGACAGTTGAGTGTTACGTAGATGACATCGCTGTTAAAAGTCGATCAAAAGATGATCATATTCAAGACTTAAAGACAGTATTTGAATTGATGTGTCAACATCAATTGAAAATGAACCCTACTAAGTCTTTCTTAGGGGTTTCTAGTGGCAAGTTTTTAGGATTTGTTATTACTTCTCAGGGTATCCATGTTGACCCCGATAAAGTTAAAGCAATCCTCGAAATGCATCCTCCTCGCAATCTGAAAGAGCTCCATGGTTTTCAGGACCGCATTGCTTATATCAGGAGATTTATATCTAATCTCTCTGGGAGATGTCAACCTTTCTCCTGTCTGTTAAAGAAAGGTGTATCTTTTGTCTGGGATGAAGCGTGTCAAGAAGCCTTTAATGATATTAAATAATACCTTACAAATCCACCTGTTCTGGTACTTCTAGTGGTAGAAAAACCATTTTTACTATATATTCGAGCCTTAGATCATTCACTTGGTGCTCTGCTCGCACAGAAAAGTGATATGGGTCATGAACAGGCGATTTATTACTTTAGCCGAATGATGGTTGGAGCTGAACATTGGTATACTTCTGTAGAGAAGGAATGTCTGGCTTTGGTTTTCGCCATACAAAAGACAAGATATTATGTGACAGGACAAACTATTCATGTCATCTCCAGAATAAATCCTATTCGGGTATTGATGAGAAAGCCGAGTATTCTTAATTCCAGATTAGCTACTTGGGCGATGTTGCTCACTCCTTATGATATGATTTATGTACCTCAAAAATTAGTGAAGGGTCAAGCATTAGCTGATTTCTTAGCTGCTCACCCTATACCAGAAACATCAAAATTATATGAGGACATTCCAGATAAAGTCGTGGATTGCAACATGACTTTAAAAAACGATATATGGCAATTATATTTTGATGGAGAATCACGAGTAGGACCTAAAGGCAATATTGTCTCTGGGGTAGGAATCTTCTTGGTTTCTCCTGACAAAATGCTCATATACCGTGCCTATTCTCTCAATGAGCCATGTTCCAACAATGTAGCAGAATATAATGCTCTATTGATTGGTCTCCAAGTAGCAAAATAATTGGATATTGAGTTCCTAGAAGCTTATGGAGATTCTCAATTAATTGTTAATCAAGTTAGAGGGACTTATGAGGTCAGAAACCCTGATCTCATCCCTTACCATCAAGTGGTAGTCGAGTTGGTCCTTTCATTCAAAGGATTGTTTATTGAATTTGTACCACGTTCTCAGAATGTTGAGGCTGATGCTCTTGCTAGCCTAGCTGTAGATTTGGCTGTTCCAATCCGAAGGCAAAATACAATTACTTTGTTGGACCGAGATCTGTGCTGTATCAAGAATAATCTGTATATTGAACAAAGTTATACTACAGAGCCTAGTTCCCAACAGAGGGATTGGAGAAGTCCATTCATTGACTATGCAGTTCATGAAATTTTGCCTGAAGATCCAAAAAAGGCTGCATCAATTAAGAGACGATCATTTCGATTTTATTATGATTCGTCTTTACATATGTTATATCGTCGATCATATGACGGACTCTTACAGCGTTGTCTCTCAGAAAGTGAAGCCAAACAAACACTATGAGAGGCTCATGATGGTGTTTGTGGTGCTCATCAACCAGGTCCTAAATTACAAGACCGTATTCGAAGAATAGGGTATTATTGGCCTTCTATGATAGCAGATGCTGTAAACTATGCCAGAAGATGTAAAGCATGTCAGATTCATGCTGATTTTATTTATCAACCGTCTGAATTTCTATATCCTACAGCAGCTTCTTGGCCCTTTGAAGCTTGGGATATGGATATCATTGGTCCTATTAACCCTCCTTTTGTCAAGGGACATCGGTTCATATTAGCTATAACCGATTACTTTTCTAAGTGGGCAGAAGCAGTTCCTCTTGTTGAAGTGAAAACATCTAATGTGATCAGCTTCATCAAACATCATGTCATTTATCGCTTCGGGATTTCTCGACGAATAATTCATGACAATGGTCTACAATTTGCTAGCCAGACATTTTATCGGTTCTGTGATAAGAATCGAATTCAAAATTTGGCTTCTACGGCTTATAATCCAGCTGCTAATGGTTTAGCCGAAGCTTTCAATAAGATGATCATTAAACTTCTCAAAAAGTTTATCTCTTCTAACAAACGTGATTGGAACGAGAAACTTGGAGAATGTTTATGGGCTTGTCGAACAATAGTCCGAACTCCTACTGGTTTTACACCATTTTTATTGGTTTATGGATGTGAGGCTGTTCTTTCCTTGGAAATCCAAATTCCATCTCTACGGATAGCCATTGCTAATGAGCTAACTATAGAGAATAATGATCGCTTACGACTCTAAGAACTTGAAGGATTGGATGAGAAGCGTCTTCAAGCACAATAACATATTGAGCTATACCAAGCCCGCATATCTCGAACTTTCAATCGTAAAGTTAAAGAGAGGGTGTTCAAGGTTGGCGAACTAGTATTGGCTGTTCGAAGACCGATGGTGATGACTCACAAAAGCAAAAGGAAATTCCAAGCAAAATGGGAGGGTCCTTATGTTATTGAGATCGTATTTTCTAATGGTGCCTATCGGTTATCAAAGCCTAATGGAGATCTGCTCATGATGCCTATCAACGGCAAATTCCTCAAGAAATACTATGTATAAAGAAGAAAGCTGATAAAAATAAAATTCCTTTATTTATGTTTGTTCTAAACAAAATGTTAAGGACCACTGCTTCCCTTATTGAATACATAATCAGCCAATGCTTCGAAGGTATCATTGCCTGAATTCACGAAAAATCTGCAAGCAACCATCCTCAGTGCCTCTTCTTCAGGAGTTTTCCCTGGCTCTACCAAGAAAGCAAAGATATCTTGTGGTGGCTTGGGAGTAGAAGAGCTTTCGTCTACTTCAGTTGTCCCTGTCACAATTGGCTCTGCGGAGTACGTCTCGACGACGCCCTCAACTTTCCTGAAGACTTCATTCTTTTGCTGCATATCCTCGGAAGACATTTCCAATAGAGGAGTGGAAATAAGAATGAAATATTACAAGAGTTTTCGCCTATTTATAGGAGAGATTTGTTGATGAACCGGTCTTTGAAAACAACCATTCATTCCCGAAAAGGTCTATCCGTTCATTCTATCAGGTTCATTCATTTAATTACGGAATTGAATCAATGTTTTCTTTTCCCGAAAGTTATGTTGATTCATTCATATATTGATATGGACCTATATGCTCATGACATTTGTCTCCCTATTCCCCAGCTACCAAGATTTGGTTAAGCTGATTTCTTGTTTCCTTGGAGAGGAATTTTAAATCTTCTATTTTATCAATTGATGAGAAATGGGATTCGTTATTTATCATGTTTTCATGACCTCTGAATAAATATTAAATCCAATTACTTTTCTTATCTATCATTTCCATTCGACCTCTGCATAGATATTAATCTACTTTTCTTTGAGTTCTTACATGCTGTCATGTCCATAATACCTCTGATAGTATTGTATACTCTAAACAGAAAACAAGACTTTATTATCTATCATGTCCATACTACTTTTGGATAGATACAAATAATTGAGCATAGAAGACTTGTCATTCCCATCCTCATTTTATCATAAAAGTCTATTATATTTCTTAGAGTTTCTTACAAGTTGTAATGGAAACCTATTACATTCTTGGATTTTTATTCTATACACACAACGATAGCCTAATGGAGATCTATCTCTTCTTTGGATCTTCTTCGTCGGATTCGTTGTTGCTGTCAATTCCTTACTGTCTGAGCCTCAATGGCGACCAGAACAGAAGGAATCAAACTCTGGTCTTCTCTCTGAGACGAGAGGAGAATTCCAGAGTATGGCAGCCCGAAGACGTGTTGCTGCCAATACAATTGGTGGAGAAGTGGCGGCCTTTCAGAGGAAATAGGAATGTATCCAGCATTGGGATACAATTTCTAGTCCTGCCGTAAAAGGAACTCTACTACCCAATTTCTTGGGATAGAGTTGACTCCACCATCCAACTCTCCATGTATAAAGGCTCTTCCTACCAACAGAGGAAGACCCTTTTATCTCACGAAGAGTTCTGAGTTGTCTGATTTGCGCGTCAAAAGCGCATGAGCTCCCTGATGTTGATGTCAGAAGAACGCTCTTCACAATGTCAAAGTCACCAATGCCGGTTCTAGAAAAGCTCTTTAGCCAAACTTCTGCAGAAAACAACAAAGAAGAAGTGTTTTAAACAGAAGTACCAACAGATGCGTATGAGACGCTAACTAAACAGATGCTCATGCGTCTTGTTTTATTTTCAACAGACTACAAGGCATTTTACGCCAGTATCTCAGGTATACCACTATTCAGCAAGGCTTTTACGCTAGTGCTTCAGCAAGGCTTTTACGCTAGTGCTTCATCAAGGCTTTTATGCCGGTGCTTCAGGTGTACCACTATTCAGCAAGGCTTTTACGTCGGTGCTTCAGGTGTACCACTAGTCAGCAAGGCTATTACGCCAGTACTTCAGAAAATTCAAAGGCAGATAATTGCTTACAATCAGACTTACCACTTAGGTCGAATGGTTTGGCTTTAATAGTGGATGAAGCTACATCTGGTGATTGGGCGTACAAAGGAACGCCGTTGGAAAGCATCGCCGTTGTCATTTTTTGGAGAACGATATTGCAAAAAGTTATCTTCAGAGGAATGAGAATAAGAATATATGAAACATTCTTGGCTATTTATAAAGACTGAAGAAACTGTTGGGAGTCTATTTCGGAAAAAGATCCTATTGAAAGGCTCTCGTAACCACAAGACAGACGCCACATGTTGGTTTGTTTCTTGGGAATGAACAACCATAGAAGCAGTCAAAAGAAGTGTTGAACAGTTCTATGTACCAACAGATGAGATTAACATCAAAACTTTATTTATAAAAAGGGGGGAGTGGACCCCTACATATAAGAGAGTCGCAATACACGGAATGTCATTTTCCTTCTCCTTCGTTGGACTGTTGAAGGGAGGCACCTAACTCGTGTATGTTGCGAATCCCGGAGCGACGCATCAGATTTAAAAATGCTTCTGCATTTCCTGAGCCCTCATATGCAGTCGGGGGACCACCATCGATGCGACTGAAGACTGCTGGAGTTAATCCGAAGCACTCTACAAAGTTGCGTGCTCGCTCAAAGTCAATCCTTGAGACCGAAGCCTCTTCATTGTTAATCTCCTTCTTTGGCACCATGTCACTATGGAGATGAATGACAAGAGTGAAGAATTTCTCCTCATTTATATGATTAAATCAACTCTCCATATTCCTCATTGGAAACTATTCATTATTAATACAAACTCGGGGAAGCGAAAAGGCATTCGAAAGTTTCGAGAAAGAAATTCATTGTGACGGTTAAGTGTTGACCGACACTATTAGAAATTACGTCGACTGTTGGATGTCCCCTCTTTTACGCGGATGACTGTTGCATATCCCAAATTTTACGCTGACTGGTCAAAACTCAATTTTTATGCTTCTGTTCAAAGTATTCCAAATTTTGGAGATATTTGAAAACTTTGAATGGGGTCTTGTAGGAGACTAAAAAGTGCTTCAAAGAATGATTCAAAGTGATAGATCATTCCACTCAAATTGATCTACTTTACGCCGCAGAGAGGCTAAATACTTTACGCCCAAGACAAGGCTAATCACTTTACACCTAAAGTAGGCAGATCATTTTACGCTCGAGTCTACACCCATGATTTTACATCAAGGACAGATCAGCCACTTTTACACTGGACAAAGCTGTCAAGTCTCGCATTTAATGCAAACTCTGACATGGAGATATTAATGATGGTATATATCACAGAAATCAAAGGGATTTGTTTTTACACAGAGGCCAATATTGTCGTTTAGTATGTGGATTGAGCTACTTTACGCACACACTATGGCTTCTTTTACGCATGAAGACTATACGAGCTTTTACGCTCAACAGTTGACGTGTGCGTAAAGTCTATTTGAGCTACTTTTACGCTCAAGGTTATTTAACAACCACTTTACGCAGGAAATCTATGACAGGGCTGTTTTACGCCTAGTCCACTACTTTATGCTTATAGTACATTGGGATTGGTTTATGCCCTATTCTTCTTCATCAGTTGAGAACGTGGTCTGCCTACATGGCTTTCATGTCACACATCTCGAAGAACGTGTGTACATGCATCCTATTCTTACTGAAATGATGGGACACGTGTCAACATATACAGAGGATGACTTCGATCATGGGTGGCAGTTGTTAGCGTAAAGACGGAACTTTTGCTGAGTTTTTACGCACAAGAGTCCAAGTCTATAAATAGACTTATTTTCTCATATAATACACACACAGAGACAGAAGAAAAGACAGAGAGATTAGAACTCAGAGATTTTTGATTCTCTGGAGCATTCTTCTTCAACCTTTCTTTCAGAACAGAGTGAAGCAAAGCAGGAAAGCATTCGGCCTCGCCATCAGTGCCCAAGTGCATCGATACCTTTCTGGTGACTTAGTTCTTCCAAGTTGTTCATCTTCAAGCAGCGATCTTCATCATCATCGTATGGTCCAAGGAACAAAGTGATCATTTACATATCAGACTTCTACAGCAATACTTCCCCAGAATCAAATTTGTACTTCTTGTACTTTTTTTATTTTATTTTCAAAATCCGATTTCCAGGCATTTTGTTAAGTGAAACACCACTGTTTATAAGCTTTTAAAAGACTACATTGGTAGGGCTATGAGAGGAGAGTTCAAATATTTTAATGCCAACTAAGATAGCATTGAACTACATTAAGTAACATGTTCAATTTGAACTAATTCTTAGTGAATTCAGCTTAATTATGGGTTTTGTTATGTGGGTCATTTTTCTTTTTTTATGGGGAACTGAATTGTAGTGAGAATTATATGAAAATTCTACTTATGGTGGGATTTGGAGTTCTTTCTTACTGAGGTTATTACAGGATGTGACTAATTTGATTTTTTGTTGGACATTGAGGTTATTACGGTGTTCATTTTTGGGAAAATCCGAACTAGTTCACCTCAATTGAAATTTTTTTAGTGTTCTATGGCATATTTGATTTGTGGGTTCTTGCTTCTTATTGGAACAATTGGGAATTAGGTTGTTGGTTTCTTTTCTTTCTACGATTTCTTACTTAAATTGGCAGTATTTTTATGTTCTATGATGGTTTAGGTACTCTAGGAGAATTGAGTGACAGGTTTTGAGACTATGCTTACGACGTAACATGTTCTTTGTTGCATCAGGTATCTTTAATTTTGTGGCATTGGAGTCTCTTTTATATACATCTTATGCTTCTATGTTGGATGTAGCTATATTCCCGGAAGCACATTTTCTAAGAGGTATGGTCTTCATCACAATGACTTGTCTTACATTTTCTTTAGTTGTCACTACTTGCCACTTAATTGCAAGATATTCACAATGCTGGATTGCAAATTTTTTCGATGCTGGATGATTAAATCATAAACATTCCAAACCTGAAGCCACTGACAACCATTCTTTTTAATCTGGAGCTTCCACTCAATTCCTGAATGGTACTTATTATGTGGTGATTCCCTTTGCATGCAAAATTACTATTTGTGAAGCGTTTTTATTTTTTCTTGAAGAGTTGAGAAGTTATTACTTTTTCTTGTTGCTATTCTGTTCATGCAGATGTCTAATGCATGGTGTCTTAAGCTTACTGTTTGAACCAATCACTAAGGTCCATATATCATTGGCTATGAATATTTGCATGAACAATTGGATGAATTTCTTATATTTACGAATGTATGGTTAGATGCATGTATTCATTTGTTTCATCGTACATTTATGTCCTATGGTAATGTTAAAATTAACGCTGGATGTATGACCTTATGCAACTACGTAATTCTAGAATGCAAACTGTTTAGACAAAGTGGTAAGTTAGATGTTAAGATAAAGTAACGCTTGATGTATGACCTTATATTTACTATTTTGTGTTTTATCTTTTTTTGTAGTTTGCTGGGAGAAAGGATTACTCCATCAAAGAATTTGATGAAATGAGAGGGGAGCTGACGAAGTTTATAATGGATATTGTTAATGAAGTCAATATGTATTAAGAAATTTTGGAAGTATTATTAATTTATGTTTTGAAATATGTGAGAATACATGAATATTGTTTAGTTCAATGTCATGACTTTGAATAATTATAAAATGAAATACCTTTTTGTTGGTGTTACGTATTAGTTTTCTTCTATATTTTCTTCAATGGGATATTGTAAGTACATTTCATTATTTTGAGCCGTCATTGTTGTATACTCAATAAAAGTCAATCTTTTTATAATAATGATGTATGTTGAGCGGTGTTTTTCAATATTAAAAGTCATCTTTTATAAATAATAATGACACATGTAAGTCATCGTTTGCAAATAATTATGACGCATAAAAGTCATATTTTATAAACAAATATAACGTGTTTTGAGCTGTCATTATTGTACCCTCGATAAAATTCATATTTTGTAAATATAGATGACACATATAAGTCATCTTTTGTAAATAACAATGACATATATAAGTCATCATTTGTAAATAATAATGACGTGCGTTGACCCGTCATTGTTTTTCCACGATAAATGTCACATTTTATAAATAACGATGACGCATGTAAGTCATCATTAATACAAGAAGATGACGTCTAAAAGTCATCTTTTATATAAAAAGATGACATCTAAAAGTCATCTTTCATATAAAAAAGATGACGTGTGTAATCCGTCATTGTTGTCTCCTAATAGAAGTCATCTTTCATAAAAAAAAGATGAAATATATAAGTTATCTTTTATAAATAAAGATGACATACAAAAGTCATCTTTCATTGATAAATATGACATGTGTCGAGTTGTCATTGTTTTCTTATGGTAAAGATGACGGTAACGTAGATGACGGCCAAACAAATGTCATCATTGACCATTTTTTGCCGTCATTGTTAACCATTTTTGTAGTAGTGGGATAACGATTGTACATCCACTCACGATGTCGTAGGCAGTAATTCATATACATATTTAGATACTTCTACAAAGATGAATAGACATCGTTCAAGTATATTGATTTTCAAACCTAGTAGACATGTGAACAACTCCGATTTGAGGATATGGCATCGTCACGTATTCTTTGTAAGCCATTCTCTATTTTTTTACTTCTACAAGCCATTTAAGACTATTAGAGTTCTACCAAAAAAAGCTAAGAACAAAAAATTAAGAGACATTTCTCACCACATGTCATTTTAGATATTTAGCTCATTTCGTTCTTAGCCATTTCTGGTAGAACTGTAATAGCCTCAAAAGGCCTGCAGAAATAAATTTTCTTTTCAGGGATATGACTCACAAGGAACACATGGACACTTAAATACTGAAGATACTTCATCTTGATACTCTACCAATTATACCAACACTTGACACTATACCAAATCTTGTAGGATACTCACTCTAGATACTTCCATATAAACTCCAAACTTACCTTGGCAATACCAATTCCCAAAACATCTTGGTATCTTGATATACTTCTAGGATACTCACTCTTCGTTTGAAGCCTCTACAAATTTCTCTGTGATCATTTCTGAACCAAGTTATTTGTTTTGGCGTTTGGAATGTCAGATCTGATCAAATTAGAGGGGGCCCTGTTCGAATCAAGAACACATCAATTCTCTGACTCTTGGATGACATCTGGACACAGAGGAAGCGTGTTCGATCACCTAACTGAGACTGCAAACTTTTCACAGGTATTGCACTGCTCTCCTTAAGATTTGATTTGTTTAATTTATAGTTAGAAGTATTGGGGTTGAACGGGGTTGTGATCGGGTTGCAGGAAGGTTGGGGTCGTGTCTGATCCCTTATTCGTGTCTGTTAAGGATGTATCCAGTATTAGTGGTGTCAGACCCTACTGCTGTTGGTGTCAATCATGGGGAAGGCTAGATGCAACTTGTATTTAAGTTTGTTGCTTAATTGTAATTTCTGATGATTATTCTGTGTTTATTTTCTTCTCTAAACATTTGAATTGGAAGGAACTATAGCGAATGAGTTCATTTGCTCACAAGAGCATATGCCGAGCTAGTATTAGTTTGATTAATTCAGGTTGGGACAGTACAGTATAGGAGCTAAGAAGGAAGTGGGTTATTTTAATTGAATGTTCACCCTTTCTCTTCAGTCTGGGTATATGCAGTTAAAACTCAACTGTTGCACTGGGCTGGGTTGTTGTAGTAGTAATTCACTACCAAAATATGGCGATTTAGCGACGGCCAGCTCCGTCGCCCATCCGTCGGTAAATAGTATTAGCGACGGATCACTGACGAAAATTGGTCAAAACATTCTGTCGGTAAATAGCTCTTCGCTGATAAAGATCCGTCGCTAAGTAGTCGTCAAGTGACGGAATAGCAACGGCTTTCCGTCATCATAATTCGTTGCATTAGCGATGACTTCCCGATGGTCTTTCGTCGAATTCAAGTATTATGTACTGAATTGTGTGGACGCTAGTGACAGATAGTCCGTCGGTAAACCGTCGTAACAGTGTATCAGAATCGTTCCGTTGCTATTCCATCGAACGTCGTCGCTAACAAAGGACGGCTTAGCGACGGATCCCTGACGGATAATCCGTCGACATTATTCTGGAAATGCTTGACATTTTCAGAACACTGGCGATGGATATGTCGTCGCGACTCCGTCGCGCATCCATCGACATGGCGACGGATTACTGGCAGAATATCCGTCGCCATAGTTCTGAAAATGCTTGACATTTCCAGAACCATGGCGACGGCTATTTCGATGTGAATCCGTCGAACATGGTATTTCCAAAACCATGGCGACAGATATTCAGACGCTAATCTGTCGACCATGGCGACGGATCTCTGACGGAATATCTGTCGCTAACATTCTGTACATCTTCATGCCATCAGAACCTTCCCGACGGATGATCCGTCGGCAGGTCGTCGCCATGCCAGATATGCCGTCGGCTGGCTGTCAAAAATCCGTCGCGAACTGGAAATATTTTCAATTCTACAGATAGCAACGGATATTCCATCGACAAGTAGTCAGAAACTGATATTATCCGTCGCTAACCCGTCACTAGTCCATCGCTAACTGAGATATTTTTAAAAAAATTACAGAGCTTTCCCAGTTCAGACAACATCCGAACATCGGACCAATATATAATCACAATATACAATCACTGAAACCAATATATAATCCATTATAAATCACATACGAATTTAATGCACACCAATTATCCAAGAATCACATAGACCAATATATAATCACAAATATGCATAACCCAAACCAATATAAAATAGACACCAATTATCCTGAAATCATAAACTTAATATCCGTCATTATAATCCGAAATTCACACGAATATTCCAAAATTCCCACAAATATTCCAAATATTCTTATATAATACTTCAAGGCGGAGGAGGAGTTCGATTTTCCGGTGGTGGTAATCCCTCCTGCGCCCAACGAAAATACTGCTCCACTAGGTACAACGGAAAGCCGTCGAAGACACTGCTCGGAAGTCGGCGTAGCTGCTCTGGCGACATGAGATCAAGGAGTGCCGTCACAGTCGGAGACGGTACCAGAGGGGCAGCAGGGTTGAAAGAAAGATGACCGACGGAAGAAGGACCGGCACCAGCAGTCGACGGACAGGCACCAGTAACAGACTGACCGACACCAGCAGCAGACAGACCAGCAGCAGCAGACGGAGGCAAAAAGTACATAGAAATTTGCTCCCGTAAGGATGACACTGTCTCGTGCAGCTGCGTAAGCTGCGACCTAACATCATCATCTGCCGGGGCCACGGAAGGAGGCGATGTCGGTAGAAATCTCTGAGTCGCCATGTGCAACGACCCTAGGGAGCCGACTCCGTACATGTGCCCTTTCTTAAAGCCGCCGATGGTATCTACGAACAAGTCGTTGCGAGCGGCGAAAGAAGAGGGCGTCTGGGCGGGCGTCGTTTCACCGACATCCTCGGTGTCAGTTAACTGAGCCCGACTAAGGGCCTCACGATACGCAGCCTATCAAATGAATGTTTTTATATTATAAGATTTATCTAAGTTGTAATCTAAATCCTATGTTTCACTAAGTTAAGTGTGAATCCTAAGTTTACCAAAGTTATAGTCCGAATACTTTTAATTCTAACGTAAATCTCATACACATAAGTACTTATATCAGTCTCCTTGGCCCTCTCGTCGACGAAGCTCCCGTCCTTCCGTCTCTTGTGCGTATGCTGGAACACGTCGTGCATGGTGATCGATTCTGGCGCCCTTCTCTCCTTCACCGCCTGTTGGGTCTGCATACAAAATTTTCGTAGAACTTAATTAACTCCGTATATTAATAATACCTAATTCGATAGTGAAATAAATTTACAATATCTCACCAGATCTGCAAGCGTCGCTGCGTGGGGCCTTGATCCCCCCGTATGAAGCCCTGCGGCCCGTCGGTTCACCTTCGCCTTCTCAGATTTCTTTTTGTACGTAGGAGTATTCATCATATCTAAGAGGTCCTCATAATAGTCCTGCCGGATCCAATTCAGCCTCGTCTGCTCCATTTTTAGGTCATGAATCATATCCGTATCTTCTTCGAGGCAGCGCTTCTGTAGGTCCTGCGGATCGCGTTCTCGCGATGGGGGGGCTACCAGTACGTCGTCTAATATACAAATTCAATTATCACGTAATTTAAAAATGGTTGATTAAAGAGTAAATAATAATTAACCAGAAGATATAGATATATATCCTCAACTCGTCGAGCCAGACATACTTCAAGTTTGGAGGCACCGACGAAAAGTTGAGGTAGGGACCATGGAAGTTAGCCCTGATAATTTCTCCAAGAGCCCTGGCAACATTAAACGAAAAAAACCTACAAAGAAGAAACGACTGGATTATTAACTTGAATAAATGAAAAAAATTTAATAAATTATCTTAAATTTACTAACGAGGTCCCCGCGGGCCACAGCTCTCATCGAAACTCGTCTCTCGGCCTCTCTGGTGCCGTCGGAGGATTCGTAGCTCCACGCATGTACTTCCCAGTAACCGGATGGAACCGAGTATAGGGGTACTCTAGGGCCCACTGTGCAGTAACTTGGGGATCCACTGGTGGATCTGCTGGTGGGTCCGATAGCAGAACGGATCCGCTAGCAGATCCGAACTCATGTCTCGATGAAGTTGTCGATCGACGGCGGATGCGTCTGTGCCCGGGGTACTCTCCAGTTCGGACTCGCTAGATCGGGTCACATCCCGAGAAGATTGAATACGACCACGACCACCAGCACCACCACAACCACGACCACGACCACGACTACCACCACCACCACCACCACCACCACCACCACCACCACCACCACTACGGCCAGCCATCATGACCTGTAAATAGAACACATAAACATAATTAACAATATAAAAGTATAAACGAATATAAAATTCTAAACTAAAATATACATACCACCATTAGGGAGACGAGTGCCGCCACGATGAAAAAGACTAGAAGTACCATCTGCAATAAGTAAATAATCGAACGAAAAAAAATATGAATTCACGTAATTGCTTTTATGAATTCAAACTTAATTCACGTAATTGGAAGTATTTTTAATATACAACAATATTTAACGTAATCATCGTCTTTGTTCTCATCCTCGGCCTCGTCTTCATCATTATCCCCCTCCTCATCCTCATCCTCATTCTTATCTTCATCGTCAATTTCATCTGTATCCTCATCCCCATCAAATTCGTCTTCTTCTTCTTCTTCTTCTTCTTCTTCTTCTTCTTCTTCTGTCTCAATATTTGGGACAAGACGCCTCTTTCTCTCCTGGTTGATAGCTAAGTCTTATGTATCAACCTCTTCCTTCCCTCTATTTTTCTCAACAATATCTTCAACATCCATTATATCCGAGTGTTGTCCCAAGTATTGGAACTTTTCGATCTGGTCCTCTTGGTATGCTGGGTCTCCAATGTTGAATATATTTCTAGATTTAATCTTGCATACTTCCCACCAGTCAAATCGATCTCTACGACGCCTTGGGTAGCTTGCATAGTAGACTTGAACAGCCTGATTTGCTATTACAATTGTATCGGACCCTCTATACCTCCTGCGATGATTTATATCGACAAATCCAAATTGTTTATCGATTCTCCAACCGATATTTGGTGTCGTATCGAATCACTCACATTTGAACATCACAATATGCTTATCATATGGGCCAGTATATTGTAAATCTATAATATCCCAAAGCACTCCATAATAGTCAAAGTCCGGCTCGTCGTCATAGATGGTTCCACTTATGCAAATACCGAAATCCTTGGTACTGATGCCGTCATTGATAAATTCGACATTTATAGCATTCTGAGTTGCCTTAAACCTGAAGCCATTAACGACATAGCCTGGCCAAGTCTTTGTTTGCTTCTTCGGTCCCAATGCCAGATAACGAACACTCTCATTAGTGAGTGTTGTTTCAGGAAATAAAACCTGTAAACAAATATTTATAATTTAAATGTTTTAGATTATATATTTATAATCTCAATTATAATCTCAGTTACTTACGTATTTGCAAAACCATGACGGAAATGTACAATCAACCTCTCGTTGAAGTCCATCATCGGTAATATCGGGTGTCCTCGTTTTGACTCCATCTCTAAATACACTATTAGAGAAAATAAGAATATATAAGTGTAGTCACTTACTTCATCAAATTAGAGATTATAACGAGTGCAAGTGTACTGACTTACTTCTCCAAATCTCTCACTTCTTGTATGTCACAGTTTAACAAGACATATCGGTGAGCGGCATCATACTCGTCGTCAGTCAACCACCATTTTTTACTAGCCCCAACAGGCTTGCCCCTTACATTGAATGTACCTCCATCCTCAACGTCCTCGTCATTACTTTGAGGTCTGTTTCGATTTGTCTTAACATGAGTATTGAAATAAATGGAGCAGAAGTTTGACACCTCTTCGATAAGATATGCTTCGCATATCGAAGCCTCTATATGAGCCTTGTTGCCAACTTTCTTTTTTAGATGGTGTTGGTATCTAGAGAGACAAATTATCTTGAGAATTAAGAATGAATTTTAAAACCCACTGAAATTCAACTTAAATTATATTAATTTTTATGTACCTTTCAAATGGGTACATCCATCGATAATGAACAGATGCACCGACACGGGCTTCATATACTTGATGAATCGGTAGATGCTCCATGCTGTCGAAGAAGCCAGGAGGAAATATTTTCTCCAACTTACAAATTGTTAAGATAATCTTCTCCTCAAGTTCAACCATGTGTTGTACAGTCAACTTAGTTGAACAAATATCCCTAAAGAATATAGATAGTTCGGCCAACGGAATCCATACAGCAGAAGGCAATAACTCTTTCAAAGCAATGGACAGTAATCTTTCCATAAACACGTGGCAGTCATGACTCGTCATTCCCGTTAGCTTGCGTTCATTGAGATCAACGCATCAAGACAAATTCGACACATAGCCATCAGGAAATCTTAAAGTAGATACCCACTTGCAGATTATTAATCTATCTTCCTTGCTCAATGTGTATTGTGCTATCGGCTTACTTAATTGTCCACCAGCTCCCCTTTGTATCAAGTTCAGATAAGGATGCTTGTATATCTCGGCAATGTCTTATCTTGCTTTTGGATTGTCCTTCGTCTTTCCTTTAATATCTATGACGGTACTGAAGACATTATCGAACACATTCTTTTTGATATGCATAACTTCAAGATTATGCCTTATAAGATTATCTTTCCAATAAGACAAGTCCCAGAAGATACTCCGTTTGGTCCAGTTATGGCTTTGTCCGAACCTATCGACACGATTGTTCGATGGATCTTCCATTACAGTGGGCAAGTCCTTTACATCTTCCCAAATATTGTATCCCGACAATCTGACAGGCGGATGAAAAAATTCTTGTTTTTCAGCTCTGAACACGTCCTTATTCTTTCTCCAAGGATGACTCGCGGGCAAAAATTGACGATGACAATCAAAGAAAGAAGTTTTTCCTCCATGCTTAAGGCGGAACGCCTTACTATTTTCCATGCATATCGGACAAGACATGGTGCTGTGAGTACTCCATCCCGACAGCATACCATATGCGGGAAAATTATTGATTGTCCACATCAGTTAAGCTCTCATCTGAAAGTTCTATTTCCTGAAAATATCATAGGTCGCGACACCGATCTCCAACAGCTATTTCAGCTCATCCACCAACGGCTGTAAATATATATCGATATTTTTCATCGAATTTTTGGGACCCGGTATGATAGCTGTCAAGAACATATAAGGAGTCTCCATACACATCCATGGTAGCAGATTATAAGGGGTCAGAATGATCGGCCAACAGGAGTATTAAGATGCTGACTGCCCGAAAGGGGCGAAGACATCAGAACATATCCCCAGACGTATATTTCTAGGCTCTGCAGCAAAATCTGGATGACGCAAATCAAAATATTTTCACGCCCCTCCATCCGAAGGATGTGACAATTCTCCATCATCCTTTGTGCGTCCTTCGTTGTGCCACATCATGTGTTCTGCTGTATTCTGAGACATATACATCCTCTATAAGCGCTTCGTGATCGACAAGTAATGCGTATACTTGTAAGGACGTCATTTTCTAGTTAACTTTTCTTTTCCCCTGACTGGCTTGTAACGATCCGTATTACAAAAGCTACAACTTTCTATATCCTCGTTCTCCTTGTAGTACAACATGCATCCGTTGCGACAACAATCTATCTTCTCGTACCCTAGTCCCAGTTGTCGGACCATCATCTTTGACTTGTAGAAGTTTTTTGGAAGCTCTTTTGATTCCTTCGGTAACACCTCCTTGATTAGTTGTATAATCCGATCAAAGCAAGTTTATGGCAAGTTAAAATCGAACTTTATGTTCAATAACTGCATCGTCACTGACAGTACGGAATGTGGCCCACAACCAGGATATAAAGAAGTTTCAGCATCCTGAAACATGTCATAGAACTCCTTTGCCTCG
Organism: Iris pallida; assembly: GCA_029216955.1. Lineage (NCBI taxonomy): Eukaryota > Viridiplantae > Streptophyta > Magnoliopsida > Asparagales > Iridaceae > Iris > Iris pallida. Next base: position 12,133,399 of record JANAVB010032618.1, on the reverse strand, counting down.
GGATTAGGATCCTTCGAATCAAAATTAGGCCCTGACGCATCGTACACCATATCTCGTGCAAGGTTCTACAGGTCTCCATAATTAACAGAGCATTCGTCATCTTCGACGACAAAATCCGTTGCAGCATTATCATCAAAAGCATAAGTAGCAGCATTCACAACCTGTCTTTCCGTATATAGTTCACCTTACGATGACCACAGGCCGTAATCACGTACGAAATCCTTGCGGGTCAAATGATCTCGTACACTCACCACTTCTTCATAACGTCTATTGCGACAATTACGACATGGACACTTGATTTTGTTACCGTCCATATACTGAGCTTTGCTCATGCCATACTTAAGAAACACTTCCACGCCTTCTTGAAAATCGTCACTCACACATATTCTGCTCTCGTGTTATCGTTTGTACATCCATATACGATCAATGAAATAACGATCCATCACAGATTGGATGTAAAAATTTGTATCGTAAGACAAACTAAATAGAATTAGTATATAATCATATAACTGGTGGATCCACTGGTATATAGGCTGGATGTACTTAGTATCGACCACATCAGATTAGTATCGGTCTATAGGTTTGGTATAGGCCGTATCAAATTGGTATTGGCTAAGCGAATTGGTATCGTCCTATCCGATATGTATCGGCCGTATAGCTAGAATTCGTATGGGCCTTATCGATTCGGTATCGGCCATATCCGATAGGCATCGGCCGTATCGGATATGTATCGGTCGTATTAGATCAGCATGGTGGAAGGTTTAGAAACAACTATACTTAGATTTTTCTCTTCTCGGGCTAGAATACTATTGCAAGAGAGTCACGAAAGAGTAAAAAAATCTTCTACATATTGATGTTTACGAGAGTGATTGGCCAATTACAGTAACACACATGCTGTATTTTCCATCAGGGAATGAGAGATTGAAAGCAATAACATATAGAGTTGTATTTTGGGAGAAGAACTCATACAAACTCTTTGTTCACAAAACAAGCTATAGAGAATACAGAACAAAGAGTTTATAGTAGTTCGTCTATAGCTTGTTTTATGAACAAAGAGTTTATTAGAGTTCATCTTCTTCCGAAATACAACTTTATAGGTTATTGCCTTCAATCTCTCCTTCCCTGATGGAAAATACAGCATGTGTGTTACTGTAATTGGCCAATCAATCTCGTAAACATCAATATGTAGGAGATTTTTTTTACTCTCTCGTGACTCTCTTGCAATGGTATTCTAGCTCGAGAAGAGAAAAATCTAAGTACAGTTGTTACTAAACCTTCCACCATGCTAATCTGATACGGCCGAAACATATCTGATAAAGCCGATACCTATCGAATATGGCCGATACCAAATCGATAAGGCCGGTACGAATCCTAGCTATACGGCCGATACATATCGGATAGGACGATACAAATTCGCTAAGGTCAATACCATCCGATACGATCTATACCAAACCGATATACCGATACTAATATGCTACGATCGATACTAAGTACATACGGATATCGATACCGATACAGATAGATCGATACCGATACCGATAGTTCGATACCGATAGTTCAATACCGATACCGATAGTGCAATACCGATACCGATTGTCAACCCCTTGACCAATTTTTCGAAATTGGTGAAATTGAAATTAATTTTTATTGTCTCTTATTGTTTTTTTTGTCATTATCTTACATATATAAATTGATATCATTTATGGAATTATTACATTTTATATGATGGAAGGACCTATAGGGAAATATCAAACAGGGCAGGGACCTCAGTGAAATATTTCACAAATTTGAATTCCTGTTGTACCAAACACTCCCAGAGTCGAATATATAGATATAGATTTGATCTGAGGGATCAAGAGATAAACTCAGGATCCCAATTAAATATTTTTGAATTCCTTTTGTTTCCTTCGATCTCATCTATAGCAGCTGTGTATAAATATCTAATGATTCTCCTCCCCCTTGCAAACGCTAACAACCCTTCTCGAGCACCCCTCCAGAGCAGGACGACCAAGGAAGGACTGAGGAACCATTCGATCATTGCTACTGCACCTCAGGTATTCCCATCTTTCCATTGGTCCATCTGGGTGCTTCTAATGTTCGAAACAATGCCTAGGAGACTTTAGTTGATACTGGTATCTAATAACAGGCTAGACAAGAGAATAGGCTGGATAAATCCAACACTGATAGAACGTAAGAATAGGTTCCAAATTCATAGGGAACAGGGGATAGGGTACCTGTTCATGTCCTTGGGTGACTTGGTGCAGTCGTGTAGGGAGTATAGTACTGCCAATGGTTCAGAGGGAGGTGTCTAACCTCAACTGATTTTGGCCATGTCCCTAGAAACCTAGGAGTAAGAGCCACCAATGTATCAGACCAATAAATCACTGGCACAGGCAAAGACATGATTTGAGTACCAGCATATCCTTAGGGACAGGGGTCCTTGCACCTAAGAACCTTTGGGCATGAGGTGATGGGGAATAGCTAAATGTGTTAACTGCAGGTATGATAGGTATCCAGGGAGGGGATATCCTTAGATTATCTCACCCACATTATTCCTGGTACAGGCACATGGAATGAAGACCCATGTTCTGTATCCTTAAATATTAGTAGAAATCAGCATATCATTAATGAGCAGGCAGGGTAATGTATGAGACCTGGTATACACATGAACCCTGTAAAGCAAAGGGGGTGCCAACCTGTGAGGGAAATGCCAGGAACCAATTATCCTGGATCTAATTTCATGTTGTAATTTGGCACATTTTTGGGTTTAAGTTATATATCATTATAACCTTATGAGAGTTTCTTCATGAAGTGCAGAACATTTATAGTCCTATTACTTCCTGGCAATTGTGAGAGCAGGGTATGTTTAACCTAGTGTACATCTTAGTGAATAGGTGAATCATACACCAGTATAGTGTGACAAAAGGGGTGTCCTATTTAGCCTTTGTTCAAAGGCCATACCCTCTCTATACTGCTCTGTTTCCAGGAGTATCTTGTACTCATACTGTATGTCTATTATAGTACCAAGTATGGTGGTAGAAGGCTTAGACTAGCCTAGGTCCCTATTGTCCAGGATTCAAGCACATGGCTGAGTTGAGGCTGCCCTTCTTGTTTTTTTTAGAAAGTTCCTATGCTTGGTTATCCTTTTGCTACTGATTTCATAGAATAATGAAGCCTCTGATAAGCACAGAGGTATATAAGAGTACCTGGGTTCTTAGAAGGGGGTCCCAAGCCAGTAGCCAACTATAGAAAATGGGGTGTTTGATTTGTGACAGGTGGCTTGTATCCATGAGGTACTCCCATGTACTAGTATTTAGGGGGCAGCACCTAGAAACCTTGGTTGATGTTGCCTGCAATCTTTTTGCAAGCTTACATGGACAGGTCAAGATGGTTAGGAGAAGTCCAAACCTTAGTTCATTCATTCCCTGCATATTTTACTACTCAGTCCTCTCACTTCTTGTTTAAATTTATTTTGTATCCATTCTTCACCTCATTTTGCAACTGTCCTATTTACTAAGTATTCAGTCATGTGCCTGCACTGGGTATTAACCCTTAAGGAGACTGGATATCAAGTCCTTGGTTATCTCATTTTTGTATCAGTCGATAACACAGACCTTGAGGGTGCCATCTAGGTAAATCCTGGAAAAGGAATGCATTGTACTCTTTTTACTTATAGCATATACATTACCTTTGCATTACACTCAGATACTCCTCTTATGATTTCTCTGTATTAGAGTTGTGGCACCATCAGGAGAACCTGTATTGAACACAGGTGTGATTTGGAGTGTTTGTCCTGCTGATTTTTGGTAATAGGGTGTTTGGTCCAGTAAGTACATGTTTCTATTTGTACAGTAGCAGGATTTTATGTTGAGTACTGCTGTGGGTTGGATTAAGGCCAGTGGCCTTGGGCTGATTTGGACTTGAGTATTGGGTTCTCTGGAATAAGGAAGAAACGTGTGCTTTTTGGGCTTAACTGGGTTAAGTCGACAGGAGTTCATGCATGAGAACAACTGGTATAGGTATTCCTGCAGTTGAAACTCAGGATATTTCCTCTTGCCTACATACTAACATTTCACTGCTATGGCAATATAAGTAGAATGGGATGACTGTAATTATACATTGGGTATGTGATAGATAGGGCCTTGGTCTAGTTGGCATTAGAGTTTAAGGAATTATTATGTGTTAGCATGTTAGAAATCTGCCATATATGTCATATAGGATGTGATAGATTATCCAATACCACCATGATGGCATACTCCCTGCTATGTCCAGTAAAGTTAAGAACTTCCTTGACATTCAATGTGATACTGACATGACACTGCCATATGAAATTTCCTTGTATCCATTAAATATTGTTGAATGAGTTTTCCTTGTGTCCAAGGAATATTGACATGTGAACCTTCCTCATATACCAAATTGTTACTGACACCAAGGGAAGTGTCAAACTAATCAAGGTAGGATAAGGAACCAGTAGACTCTAGTTATGATAACCCAAATTGATGTAGGAATTGGCCTAGAAGCTTAACCATCTAAGTAGATAAGTAAATCTTTTCTTCTGAAACGCTTATTGACATGGAAATTCACAAAAACAGGTTACTTGGACTTAATACGGATTTTGACCCGTGCCAGCAGCTCAGGACTTAAGGTAAGTATACCTTGCCTTTCTACACAGCTTTATTTACATGCACTGTCTATTATTTTATCCAGTTATCTTATATTGTTGCCATGTATCTTTTCTATCAAGCTGGTATATTTTATCATTGCTTTAGACAGTGTTCACAGTTAGCCTTGTTTCTTATTGATCGTGCCTTGATTGAGTCGTGCCTCCGTGTCTTGAACCTTGAAGCTAACCTGCGAGTCCACGATAGGGACGAGGGTTAGTAGTTATTGGTCCACACCTGCGAGTCCACACTAGGGACGAGGGTGATGCTAGCCTGCGAGTCCACACTAGGGACGAGGGTTAGTAGTAGATGCTAGCCTGCGAGTCCACACTAGGGACGAAGGTTAGTGGTATAGGGTTACTCCTGCGAGTCCACACTAGGGATGAGGGTGATGCTAGCCTGCGAGTCCACACTAGGGACGAGGGTTAGTAGTAGATGCTAGCCTGCGAGTCCACACTAGAGACGAGGGTTAGTGGTATAGGGTTACGCCTGCGAGTCCATACTAGGGACGAGGGTGATGCTAGCCTGCAAGTCCACACTAGGGACGAGGGTTAGTAGTAGAGGCTAGCCTGCGAGTCCACGCTAGGGACGAGGGTTAGCAGTTCAAACCTGCGAATCCACGCTAGGGACGAGGGTTTGAGTATTCATTTCGGCTATCCGTTGGCATCGTGACATGAGTTCTCTAGTCCTTGTTCGGCTGTTCATCTATGTGTAGACAGTGTATAGATTCGTGCTTTATTCATTGCTCAGTTTTACTTGTTTATTCGGTATCTTTCTCCTTGCATAATAAACTGTTAGAAAGGCTCGTTTTTATGTATCTTGCTAGTCCTCTGAGGACCTGGTGATCTCTTCAGGTTAACCGAGCTTGAGAGAGGACAGACGAGTGGATTGGAGTAGCATCAGGATTCGGATCGCAGTACTTGCATTTGAGGTCGTCTTGATTAGCAGTTGGTAGTCAGTCATTTATTTCTTGTATTTTTCTATTATTCCGTCCACTGGTAGTGGATTTGTGTCCACCGGACGTGACAGTGATTCTTGATATTCAGTTTATTCATTATTATTTTAGTTCATGTCTTTTCATTGATCTTGACTGTGACATGATTATTTCTGTGGATGAGATATAGTTTCCCGTGATTCTAGATTGCCGTGACTTGATTATAGACAGCGTACTACCGCCGACACTGCGGCGTAGGCTGGGCTTGGACACGCTTCGTATCCGAAAAGTGGGTGCGGGTCGTGACACCGATAGTCCGATACCGATAGTGCGATACCGATAGTTCGATACCGATACCGATAGTCCGATAGTTCGATACCGATACCGTTAGTCCGATATCGATAGTTCGATAGTCCACTAAGTCCAAATGATTCCTCTTAAGCGTCGAGCATGTTATACACGGTTCAACTTGATGAGTCAGTAAATATTTTTGTGGTGTTGTATGCTTGCAGCAGCAAATCAAATTTTAGGGTCATTATAGGTGAATAAACAATCATCTTAACTGGAAACAAGATATATAAGCAATTACCCTTAGAATCAAAGGGATTGTACTTGTATCGTCTATATACCTTAGATATGCCCTCATATTTCCTTCCTAGCTCCCAAACATTGTCTAGGAGAAAACTTGCACCATAGGCCGTATCAATATGATACGACCGATACCGATACGATTTGGCATATCCCGATCCAATACCAATCGCTACCGATACTGATGTTGAGGTATATTTCTCATCAACTCGACAAAGAAAATTGAACGAAAAAGACCAATCAACAATGGTATAAAAGCATATTAGGGTTGTAAAAACATGCAAAATAAAGAAAGCTTATTCATCGCAGGTAAATCAATCGGCAAGGATGACTATTATTTCATTCAATTTCAAAACTACTAAGAAACAACACAAAAGAAATACTTAAACTATGCCTAAATATATAATATATACTTTTTAATATTTTTTAATAATTATTTGTTTTTTGATACAAAAAGCTGGATACTCCAATCCGAAACCACTGATACCGCCGAAATCAGTACTCACGGAAAGGATTCGATACCGATTCCATTCTGATACTCCGAACCTTGCAGTCCCGAATTCCCCACATTATGTCAGTACCAGGTAGGAAGTATGTGGAATCTGATGTATTCACCTAATTATTGTTCGAATTTTCATGTATCGCATAGCATAACAAACGCATGTTTACCCCCCCCCCCCCCGGCCGCCCCCGCCGCCGCCTCCCGCAGTCCCGTGCGCGCCACCCACAACACCTCACCGCCCCCCTACACCCTGCCGTCCCCCACATCCCGCCTCCCCCGCCGCCCCCCAGCCCCCGCCGCCCCCACCGCCCCCCAGCCCCCGCCGCCCCCGCAATCTCTGCCGCCCTCGCAGCCCCCGACACCTCCGGCCTGCTGCACCCATAACCACCGTAAGAGAAAGAGAGGGGATTACCTTTGGGAGAGAGAGGAGAGGTCGCCAATCACCGTCGCGGGAGAGAGAGAGAGGAGAGGGAGGTCGCCGGTCACCGCCGCGGGAGAGAGAGAGAGGAGAGGGAGGTCGCCGATCACCACCGCAGGAAAGAGAGAGTGAAATTTGGAGGGAATGAAAAGTTTCCCCCGTCGTTTCAATTTTAGTATGGGGCGTATATTTAGGGACCGACTAGCGACAGACAACATCCGTACTACGCCGACGCTATATTGTAAACCTGGCGACGACCTTTCCGTCGCTACGTATTCGGCAATTTCTTCTCCTAACATTTCCCGCCAAATCGTCGACAGCATAGCGACGGATAAAAATCCGTCGCCACATCGCCGACACCGTGTCAACGGACTGTCGACCTTCTCTCACCCTTAATACACAAAAAAATGATATCGGCTTATCGTCGGTATGTCGTCGGCGATTTGTCGCAAATCCGTCGCTAATTGCGACGGAATTTATATGTCGCTAACCATCCGTCGCTAATTGAATGTATTTTGGTAGTGATTCAATTTGGTTGTGTTTGGTTCTTTGTACAGGTGGAGGAGAAGTAGGTTGTTTAGTTGGTGTACCATTTATTAAGTCTCTGTTGTATAGCTATCCTACTATTTGTATTTTATGATGGGGCTTGAGTTGGTTACATTATTGAGTTATTTATTAAAGTTTTGGTGTATTCAAATAAATGGGGGAGGCTGCCCGTGTATTGTGTTTTTTTTTTGAACTAGTTGCAGTAGAAGTTTTAAGCTCGAGATGGGTAAGATGAATGTTGGGCATGTATTTGAAACGGCCAGGTTAGACTGTGGGCATTAAGTGGAAGATTGGAATAACATTGGTAACAATGTTGATTGAGCAAGGTTTGGGGGCTGGATTAGTAAGCTTGGTTTACCAATCTATAAATTAATGATATAATCCAAGGTTTGGGGGCTGGATTAGTAAGCTTGGTTTACCAATCTATAAATTAATGATATAATCCAAGTTTGGGGGCTGGATTGAGCAAGGTTTGGGGGCATTAAGTGGAAGATTGGAATAACATTGGTAACAATATTGATTGAGCAAGGTTTGGGGGCTGGATTAGTAAGCTTGGTTTACCAATCTATAAATTAATGATATAATCCAAGTAGCATATTTATTTAATTAAATCTAGTAATTTTATTATTTTCCTTAAGTAATTTTGTAGTAAATTTTATATAGTAATAATATTGCTAGTTATCATTTAATAATAATAATTCTTGACTAGTACTTTTACAAATTATTTAGTACAGTTTGTTGGTAAGTTTAGACCTAAATATCGATAGCATCTATATTAAAAGATTTTGTTATAATAACTATAGTTATTTTGCTAGTATATTCTTACCAATAAATGCATCTGTGATTAAAACTATTTTCTAGAATTACTATATTCTAAACTTTTACTTGCTACATGTATAGATAAATGTAGTTAGCTAAGGAAATATTAGTTAGTTAGTAAATGGATATGGTTAGCAATAATTTAGTTAGCTAATGGTTTATTGTAGAAACCTAACAAACGTGTACCTTAATCTAGGTGAACCTACAGACTTATGTTCTTTTATTCTCGGACTCCCAGAGCAAGGCAGTACACCGACTCGAACCCTTTGCTCTGTATTTTTGTCTTGCTTCATGTTCTCATATTGACACGTTGTACACACGATTGTTCATTGTTCATTGTTCATTGTTCATCGTTCATCGTTCATTGTTCATAGTTCATTGTTCAGTATTCTTTACTTGTACATTGGGGTGGGGAAATACTACAGATATGTGACCAATCCTATATTAGCTAGGCATTGACTAATAGCTTAGGTCTCACATCGTGCACATAGGACTCTAAGTCGTACCATTATTCATTTGCTCTTGTATCCTGTACTATCCCAGGCAGTCACATACTCTGATAGTTATTTCAAATGTATGTTACACTGATAGTATAGTTTATTGTTCTGGATCTGGTACTATAGCTTCATCGTTATTCATGTACTACAGTTTCAAGTTCCCGTGCTTGTATCATAAATCATTGTGCAGCATTTCAGTTTACTTTATTTATTGCTTCTTGTCGGGGTTGTACTTTGCTCTTTTCCTGACAGGATACGTTGCAGGTATACTTGATGATATTGTACCATCTTTATGGGTCAGTGCCCGAAGCCAGGATGGAGTCGTGTCTCAGGATAGACTTAGATTGCAGTGCTCTAGATTAAATCATTTTCTAGTTTTATTTAGAGTTCGTATCATGTATATTATATTGAGTTTTCAGGATTGTATATTTTACTATGGTTACCGGATATGTCTCCGACATTTAGCATTCTTTTAATTATATTTAATAACTTGTGAATTGTGGTGATATTGGGAACGTGTATAGTAGCTGTGTTGTTTTACGTACCTTGTATCTTGGAGTTTTTTTAAATTGTACAGCTTACTGTGTTGTGTCTTCCAACGTAGGCTGGGCGTGTCCGACTCGTGTTCGATTATTTCGGGAGCGGATTGAGACACGAGCCCACTTAATCTATATGCACTAGTCGCTAGCACCACAAGCCATTTTGGACTATCCATCTTGGTATCGTGGTCCCCTATCAGCCTGTGATGGCTGGTATATCGTAATAGGCTACGCAATACCCGACTTACGTCTCTTGGGTGGCCGAGTCCGCACCTAAGCCGCCCGTAAGCCATGATTCCGCCTAGGTCGGCCACGATATCGTGATCATTGCCTTGGAATCCTTATTCATTTCCTTCCCTCGTGCACCGAGTTGCCTGCGACCATTTCGTATTGTCATGTCATTTTTAACTTAACGGGCTGTGTTTGAGCCATAGGTTGTCTTAAGCCATAGTTGATTACCGACTAAGTTGGTGGCGGCATCCGTGCAGTGCGGTAGTGAGCCTCGTTGCACGTCCCCGTCATACCTGTCACTAATTATTTTTCTCTTCTTATCTTTCTTTCTTTCATTCTTATCTTTTTCTTTCTTTCACTTATTCATTCATTCGTTCACTTATTGATTCATTTATTCATTGATTCATTCATTTGCTTATTCGTTCATTCGTTCATTCATTCATTATGCAGCTCCATGTACGGGAACCGCCTTGGCGACCCAACTATGTCGAAGCCTTTCGATGTTTCTATACTCTGCTCAGAACGACTATGTTGATAGTCTTCCTGCCTCATTTTCGTGAACCATTCATTGTTTTGTGCTTCAAATTATAGTACGATCTAAGTGACAAGCATTTCGTTCACAAGTTAACGCATAGACAATTCTACTCAAGAGCAAGTTGTGCCTTGGCACTAGCGTAGACTTGTGGTGCGAGGTTTAAGTAACATTCCATGTTTTACACAAGCATACAAGATGGGATTATTCCCTTAGCTAGGTGCGTTGAGTCATTTTATTAGCATGTACGGTTATCGCCTAGCGATCTAGCAATATTGTCCGTATTATTATGTGTCTAGGCTAAGCAAAGACAGGTTCATCGGAGCCACCCACCTTAGCGATGATCGCATCGGCCGAGTGAGACTACGAGCGTGCCTTTGAAAGTCTAATTCTCGATTCTTCGTGAAGGTCCAACTTAACACTTGCATCGATTTGCATCTATACTTCATCGGGTCGACGCAACTCTTCGAGTCAACGATTTATTTGAGTCATGCACATGTCATTTGAATCGACGTTCCGCTAGGACGGAGCGGGTCATTACAGATCAGGACGTGACATATTTAGCATGGTGTAGACGAGGTCGATCGGTACGGGTCGCGAGGCCCGTCGTATTGGAAAGTATTTATTGATATTCAATTAGATTGATGGTGTATATCTTGGAAAGTATTTATTCATATTCAATTAGATTGATGGTGTATCATGGCATTGAATTAGGATTAATATGTTGGATCAATTTGTATTCAATTGTAATTAGTTATCATTCCTTTTTGGTCTCCTGAATTATTGGTGAACCATATTGTACAAGTATGTGTTCTCTATATATTTCATAAGAATGAATACAATAATTATTCTGCCTGCATATCTTTTTCTATGTGGTATCAGAGCGGGTTTAAACCCTAGCTCTTCTCTTCTTCTACGTTGCAACCATTTTTCAGTTTCACCAACTCCATGGCTGAAGACGAAATCATCTCTTTAGGCAGCTCTCATGTCGATCATTCCATCAATCCCTTGTTTCTTCATCACTCAGATCGTCCTGGTCTACTTCTTGTTTCAAAAAGGCTGAATGGTGATAATTATCACTCTTGGTGTCGTGCCATGAGAATTTTTTTGAGTGCCAAGAATAAGACAAGTTTCATCACTGGAAGGATCAAGGAACCTGATGAAGCATCGAAGCCCGATATGCATGCCCTTTGGCAGCGTTGTAATGACATGGTACACTCTTGGATTCTCAACTCAATTGAACCAGAGCTAGCCGATTCCGTTCTTTCATGCAATACTCCTCATGCTATTTGGGAAGATCTTCGTGAAAGGTTCTCCTTGGGGAATGCTCCTTGCATTTTCCAGATTCAGCGGGATATTTACAAAATTGAGCAAGGTTCAATGTCTGTTGTTGTGTATTACACCAAACTGAAAGGGTTGTGGGACGAGCTGGCATCCTTTAACTCCCCTGTGATATGCACTTGTGGAGCTCAAAATGACTGCACCAAATTGATACAATTTCTCATGGGACTAAATGAGTCTTCTTTAGGTACGCGTGGTCAAATTTTATTGATGAACCCTTTACCATATGTTCGTCGGGCCTATGCATCTGTTGCTTAAAAAGAGAAACAACAGGAATTGGGATCTTCCATCTCCATCCCGTCCAACACAGCGGCTATGGCTGTGCGTGGCAATTTCAACAGGAACCAATCCAACAAACCGCACAACAATGAGCCTTTTAAGTGTACCTATTGTGGTGATTTATACCACAGAGAAGCAACATGCTACAAGAAAAATAGGTACCCTTCTGGTCATCCCAAGAATAAAGCCCGGCATCAACGTCAAGGTAACCAAAATTCGGCATCTGGTAGCAATCCTTCTGCGAATATTGTGGACTCTACACCCACTTTTCAGGAACTCCAGTCCTCTTTACCAAATTTGATGGAGGATTAGTACACTCAAATACTCGGTGCCTTAACTCATAAGCATGTTGTTCCACAAGCCAATGCAGCCGCTGCTTCAGCTTCTGAATATGCATCAGGTTTGTTGTCTGTTGATCCAAACCGTTGGACAATTGATAACAGAGCAACCCACCATATTACTTCTTCTCCTAAATCATTGATGAATATTAATAATCTTCCTTCTTTGGCACTAGTTTCTTTACCTAGCGGAGACAAAGCCGACATCACTATGACCGGCTCAATTCGCCTTAATAAAAAAAAAATCATTTAAACAATGTCTTGTGTATTCCAAGCTTTAGAGTTGATCTTATGTCTGTTGGCAAAACAACCAATGACTTACATTGCTCAGTGACATTTTTTCCACTTGGTGTCTTTTACAGGACTTGGCTACGAGGACGATGATTGGTGTGGGTAAGCGACGTGGTAACCTTTATTACCTTATGGCGTTGGCTTCTACTCCTCCTTCTTCCCGCTTCTCTTGCAATCTAATTATCTCCTCCAACCTATGGCATCGCCGTTTGGGTCACCCATCTCCTGCTCATTTAAAGTTTTTGGCCAATAATTTGTTGTATTTTTCTTTTGATTCTAGTAATAAATGTGAGGTTTGTCCATTAGCAAGACAAACTCATCAACCTTTCCTTCCTAGTTCAATTTCAACTTTTAAATGTTTTTCCCTTATTCATTCTGACATTTGGGGTCGTTTTAAAACCCCTTCTTTATCTGGTGCTTATTATTTTTTAACTATTGTGGATGATTTTTTTCGTTTTATATGGGTATTTTTAATGTGCCACAAATGTGAAATGCAAACAATATTGTGCCAATTCTTTCATTATGTTGCGACTCAATTCAACTCCAAAGTCCAACAATTTTGATCCGATAATGGCGCTGAATTTCTTTCCCTGTAAAAATTTTTTCTTGAACAAGGCGTCATTTTCCAACACTCTTGTGTTTACACACCTCAACAAAATGGTGTTGTTGAACGAAAACATAGACATATTCTTGAAACGGCTCGAGCTCTTCGTTTTCAATCCCATTTACCTATTGAATTTTGGGGAGAATGTGTTCTCACCGCAGTTTACACAATTAATCGTCTTCCCACTTTGTTGCTCAACAAGAAATCACATTTTGAAATTCTTTACAATAAGTCTCCTGATTATTCTCGTATGAGGGTTTTTGGTTGTGTCGCGTATGCAACTTCTGTCAACCCATCTTCAAAATTTGCCCTTCGTGCTAACAAATGTATTTTTCTTGGTTATCCTATGGGTCAAAAGTCATAAAAACTATACAATATTGAAACCAAGAAAATATTCACTAATCGAGATTTTTTTTAGAGGACACCTTTTATTACTCACCACACCTATATTCAGCCCCAAAACCCACTACTGCGACCCAGCCCATCCTCTCCCTCTCTTACCTGATATTCAACAACACCCAAACTCTGCAACGCTTTCTCCCCATTCGACCGACACCGATGACATTCTACAATCACCCAGAGCGCCTCCATCACCTCCTCCTTCTGCACTCGATCCATCACCCAATGTGCCCTTCCCTCCGCCAGATCGACGCATTGACTACATAGACCAATAGGTCGTTCATGTCGACCAACCGGTTGTTCCTCTTGATCTTATTCCTCTAACGGCAGATCCTAATCCTCCTCTCCGTCGTTCCCAATGTACCAGAGAAGCCAATGTCCGCCTTAACGACTATGTTTGCTCGCAGGTGATTCTGTCTCCACACCAACTTTCATCGGTCTCGCCTAGTTCCATATTGTAGGAACGAAATAGTAAAACGTAATACTCTAAAGGGGGGTGAATAGAGTTGGCAGCGGAATAATGCTAATTAAAAATGTTAGCAGCACAATCACAGAATATTAATCAAAACTGAAATAAAGTAAAGACAGAGTTAAGAGAGCAAACGCAAAGACAGCGATGTATACTGGTATCCCTCTGTTGAGGACTAATCCAGTCGGTAGAACTCTTGCTACCAGTTGAATCCACTATTGAAAAAACTACAAGTTTTCTTACGAAGTCCTTGCAACTTCTACAACGCGAGCTTTGATACGAAGAACTCGTCCAACTTCAAATGTGAAGAGGTATTCTTCAATCAAGCCTTCTGATTACAATCTCTCAGAAACTTCTAGACCGTACCGCACTGACAAATTGACTAGAGGATTGTAACTGGCTTGGGATCTGAAATTGAAAGCTCTAGAAAACTTTTTGGAAGACTGAAAGTTTTAGATAGAGAGAAGATTGAAAGTGAATGAGTGATTTGAAATGATCGAAATCCTTCTCTATTTATAGGAGTTCCAAAGGCAGACTTCTGACAGAATTCGGACAGAACTCTTTGAGCAAATCTCGGTCAAATCCGCAACTGCAGGAGGACCAAGTTCCAAGAATTCAAAATCACAACGGCCACTAACCGAACTCTGGCCGAACTCTGGCCGAACTCGGTCCGAGTTCTGTCAGGGTTAAGTCAGGGTTTAGTTAGGGTTTTAAAAAAGCTTTTGGTGATCTTTGAAAACCTTTTTGAAAACCTTTTTGTAAACCTTTTTAAGAGGTCATTTTAAAAACATTTTGAACTCATTTAAGGGTAGCCTATTTGCCAGTACGACTCGGTGTACAACATATTCCTAGACTCAAATAAAATAAAAAATACATTGCATAAGGAATTACAGACTCGAGTAGGCAAACAGATCTTCAGTCTTGAATTCAGTAGACAGCCAATCTTGATCATGTCCAAGAATCCGAGATGTCCCGACTAGCCTTGTATATCCAGACAGAGTTTATTCAATTATTAAAATTAGGTTTGACCATATGACCAAATGGGCCAACACATATCAGGTACGAGATATCCCCTTTGTCACTATTTATCCTATCATCGGTATTCGCCTACACATCTCACTTATGTTTCTAATGTGAGTCAGGATGAGGAACCAACTTCTTATGATATTGCTGCCACCGATCCCAAATGGCAGGAAGCTATGGATTCTGAGCTTCAAGCCCTTATTGACAATAAGACATGGAGTCTTGTTCCTTTACCCCCTGGCAAATGCCCCATCAGTTGTAAATGGGTCTATCGGATTAAGCGTAAGGCTGATGGTTATGTTGAGCGCTATAAGGTTCGCTTTGTTGCTCGGGGTTTACTCAGGCTGCAGGTATCGATTATCATGATACCTTTTCTCCTACTATAAAAATAAAAACTGTCTGTTGCCTTCTTGCTGTTGATGCCAGTCAGAATTGGTCTTTACATCAATTAGATGTTAATAATGCTTTCCTAAATGGCGATTTGTTGGAAGAAATTTGTATGTCTCCTCCTCCTAGTCTTCGCGACAGGGGAGAACCTTGTGTGTCGCCTCCACAAGTTGTTGTACGGACTGAAACAAGCTTTTCGTCAATAGTTTTCCAAGTTCACAGAGGCTATTCTTGCTGCTGGTTTTTCTCAGTCCAAAGCGGACTATTCTTTATTTGTCCGCAAGAATGGTACATCCCTTACTGTCTTGTTAATCTATGTAGACGATATTTTGATCACAGGGAACAATATGGAGTCTATTATTGCCCTGAAGCAATTCCTTCATACTCGTTTTCGTATCAAGGACCTTGGTGATCTTAAATTTTTCCTAGGCATTGAAAGCTCGTTCCAAGAAAGGAATTTACATATCTCAACGTAAATATGCCTTGGAGATTATCAAAGATAGTGGCTACTTGGGTGCTAAGCCGGTTGAGTTCCCTATAGAGGAATCCAAGCTTTCAAATAAAGGAGAACTACTCAAAGAACCTGCTGCATACAGGCATTTAGTTGGTCGACTTATATATCTTACAATTACCAGACCTGACATCACATACTCTGTTCATATTCTTAGTAGATTCATGCATGAGCCACGTCAACCTCACATGGTTGCTGCACTTCGAGTTGTCAGATATTTGAAGCCTTCTTCTGGCCAAGGTTTGCTTTTACGTTCTAATAATAAACTGAACTTAAGAGCATTTTGTGATTCTGATTGGGCGGGTTGTCCTATCACTCGTCGATCTACTACTGGCTATTGTGTGTTCTTGAAAAATTCTCTTATCTCATGGCGTACCAAGAGACAAAAGACAGTATCATTATCAAGCGCAGAAGCTGAATATAGAGCTATGGCAGGTACATGTTGTGAGCTAACTTGGTTGCGATATTTATTGGCTGATTTACATATGCATGTTTCAAGTCCTGCTATTTTACATTGTGATAATCAAGCAGCCTTACAAATTGCTGCGAATCCTGTATTTCATGAAAGAATACGACATATTGAAATGGATTGTCATTTCATTCGGGATAAAATTTTGCAAGGTGAAGTTATTACTCGACATGTGTTTTCTTCACAACAATTGGCAGATGTGTTCACTAAGGCTTTAGGGAAAGAAAAGTTTAAATTGCTCATGTGCAAGTTGGGAGTTCTTGACATTCACTCTCCAACTTGAGGGGGAGTGTTGGAAAGTATTTATTGATATTTAATTAGATTGATGGTGTGCCTTGGAAAGTATTTATTCATATTCAATTAGATTGATGGTGTATCATGGCATTGAATTAGGATTGATATGCTGGATCAATTTGTATTCAATTGTAATTAGTTATCATTCCTTTTTGGTCTCCTGAATTATTGGAGAAACTTAGTTGTACAAGTATGTATTCTCTATATATTTCATAAGAATGAATAGAATAATTATTTTGCCTCCATATCTTTTTCTATACGTCGAAAGCCTTGAATCATCTGAGCGATACAATCCAGCTCAGTTATCGCGATATCCTTATAGGTCGGATCGGTCCTGTGGCCCCATGCTACCGTCCGAGGAAGCGAACCTTGTGCACATGTTGGCCAATGACCATGCAGGACTCGACTTAACTTACCATCCTACATGACAGTCTTTACTCTTTCCTATGTTACCATCTTTTCCATTCTACGTTGGAGACTCCCAAACGAGGGACCCGCCTCGGCGACAAACGGTCGTATGAACTTTTAATATTACCTTTAAAACCCAGGAACGGCTACTAGATTGCCTTTCCTCTTAACTTGAACAAAACGTGTTCAATAATGTAACAATAGACCGTGTCATACTCAATATGACAAACTATGAGATCGTGAGGACATATCACTTAAAATTAGTCGTGAAACTGTGGGAACATGACGATGAGATCGTGGTAACGTGCCTGCTATTACATCAAGTCGATAGCCCGTGGCATACTCTATTTTATTCAATCGTGAGGTCGATAGACCGAGTGCCAACTTTGAAAACCATCGTGAAGTGATATCTAGGCAACAAGTTAACCATTCCATGTTCTATACACATTTGACACAATGGGATTATTCTTTTAATTATGTGAATTTATCTCTTTTATTAGCATACCTACTCATTGCAATTGAAAACATCCATTTGTTTAGTGTGAAGGCAAGCAGAGGCAAGTTCATCGAATCCACCCACCTGAACGATGAGTTGGCTCGACCGAACGCGGGACTTCGAGCAAGCCATTGCCTTGCCAAGTCCAAACGTCGTTGCATCTCGGTTCATCCTGTTAAACTGTTGAACTGGGCGGACCGGGACACTACAGTATCCTCTATTGGTAACCCGACAACCAAGAATCAAAATTCTGGTTTTGTCCATGTAGCATGTTTCACAATAGAATAATGGTTAGAACTCTGTGACTATCGTATGAACCGTAAGAACATATTTACTACATGCTAACCTAGTTAACCATCATCAAAAAACTTTTGGACGAAATTTACAGTAGTTAACACCTACAGGTACGCCATAAAGAATTTAGGTGCCCATTAGAAACAAGTTAGACAAGAAGCTTGGTAGAGGAGAACGAATGTTTCGTTCCCACATCCTAATGAGGTTAATATTTTTAAGCCATACTTCAATTCATGATTGTCAATCATATGCCAAATGTGATCCAATCAAAATGATGGTAAAGAGGTGATGTGATGGCAGCATCTATACAAAATGTATGCTTCAAAAAAAAAAAAAAAAAAAAAAGAGCATCTATACAAAATGTATGTATAAATATGACAAATGTTATCTAATTAAAATGTCAAAGCTTCAGGTAACATTTTTGTATGATTTTAACTCCAAGCCAGAATATGTCGTTCAACAGAACATGTATAAACATGAGATCACCTATACGGCTCTCTTTAATAAAAATTGAGATATCTACACTTGAGGAGATCTAATACCAATGTTCTAATATATATAAAAGCCTAAGGAGTCAGGTGACTCCAAAATCCATAAGAAGATAAACCCTTTAACAGAACATAAAAAATTCAGATAGTTTCTAACCTATCCTAACACATTTGAGATTTTTTTTTTCTTTTTTTTTGGATATATATATATATATATATATATATATATATATATATATATATATATATATATATATATATATATATATAATATTATATAATCCAAATACCAGGGGTATTTGGATTATATAGTTTAGTTATATTATTAGATATTATATTATATTATATTTTATCTAAGGATAAAAACGTCATTTAAAACCTTTTTTTAATTTGAAATTACTGTAACCATCTATTCCCTATCTTTTAGGATACACAATCTTCTTTTCTCTCTACTTCTCTCAATATTCTACGTAACCACCCAACGTATGTTCTTCCGCCTTGAAAAAATTGTAAATCTCTATTACTCCTCCTCCGCTACCTCCTTCTCGGATCTGGACCGAAGCCCGTAGCCTTCAAGACCTATCTCCGCAACATATCGGAACCATCTGCAAGAATGGATCTCCAACATATCGGAACCATCTGCAAGAATGGATCTCCAGCAGTCTCACCGCTCGACTGACCGAAACTCCCTCACCGTCCAAAATCAACCAAGTAGTTAAGGAAAGGTATGCCTTCTAATCTATTTTTACCATGTATGCCCACTTCACAAAATCAAAGTTTTTGTTGAGTTTTTCCATTGAATTCTTTATAGAAGTTGCATTGTCCATTTCATGTCAAATTGATTGAGAATCTATATATATTACTTAGTTGGTTTTGGATCAAATTCTTTCAGCAAGCATTATATATGAGCACTGCCAATTGAGTACGTTGCATATAGATTATTAAAATTATAATATTTTTGATCCGATTCTACAAGCCGTAGAGTAGACTAAAATCTATTTTGAGACCACAAAATACTAAAATCTATTTTTCGTGTGCCATGAGTAGAACCTACAGATTTTCTCCACTATAATATATAACAAGGAAGCAATTTTCAGTTAAATTGAGTTGCACTGACAATAAACAAATCATAGGGTCAAACAATACCAAATGTGAAAATTTACCTTCCTGATCATGTTTTGGACATGGACAATTGTATGTCGCTTTATCTCGGGGTGTTTCAAGAATATCAACAAGAGTGTTAGTGAAGAAATGATCGGATGACAACAAGAATGGAGTATTTACCAGGAATATTGTTTATCAAGAAGTTTTGCTCCCACAAACACATATGAGGTACTTTAGTTACTTATATCTATTAAGTAATGAAATAAAACATATTTACTACTTTTGCTTCCATATATTTTCTTCAGCTTTCCTTATTTCTTGCAGGACAATGCATTTTGTCAATATCGGTGATATCGGCTTTTTATATGTAAGCAAGAGTTACCAGTCAAGTCCTGTTGATGACTACCTTTTGCTATTTAAATTTTCTTATTTCTTGCAGGAAATGCATGTTGTCAATAACGGTGACTATCGACCCTTTATATGAAAGCAAGAGTTACATGTTAAGTCCTGTTGATGAAGATGTTGGCCGAAGATGCTAACAAATAACATTTCATTATAGCAATTTTTGTCAAATGAATTATTTTCTATATATAGTGAAAGTAAATATTTCTGTTCATTAAGTTTGGTGGAATGTTTTCGTTCTTAAATAAGATGATATCAATATTTCTAACATATTCAACTATCCTATCAAACAATACTAATTTTTAAAAACAAATTTGATATTATGTTATGTTTCTTACATTAAATGGTGTGAACAATTGTAAAACGCATTGTACACGCATTGCGTGTGCTATGACACTAGTATATATATATATATGCAAATGACCTCTAGCCTAGTGGTTAAGAGAGATGCATGCGGCCCATATATATATATATATATATATATATATATATATATATATATATATATATATATATATATATATATATATATATATATATATATAACCACTATATATATATATATATATACATATATATATATATATATATATATATAACCACTATATATATATATATATACATATATATATATATATATATATATATATATATATATGCAAATGACCTCCAGCCTAGTGGTTATATATATATATATATATATATATATATATATATATATATATATATATATATATATATATATATCTATATATATATATATATATATATATATATATATATATATATAGTGGTCGGAGTTCGAGCCCCGGTGGGGGCGAGTTCGCCACAATTACCCATTGCTTCAAATATATATATATATATATATATATATATATATATATATATATATATATATATATATATGTTGGATTTTTCTTCAAATTCTTCGAATTAAAATCTGCAACAAAATAAAGTAAATTAAAAGTTACCGGCCTCCGGAGAAGTTGCGCACGAAGCACTGCCCTAAGAGATAGTTCGGATCTATGTGCAGACGGTATCCGAACGCTGCTAGTGGTAAAATTTTCGCTCCACCGGAATATCTTTGCCGCACACGACTTGGAGAGAGCGACCACCGACTTAGCTATACCCAGAGCGAAACAACGAACAGAATTTTGAAGGAGTGAAGAACTCGGAAGAGTTGCGGGAAGGAATTTTTTTCTATGTATATGGAGAATGAAAAAGGAGCTCAATATATAGGCTTGCAATGGAGAGATGAATTAAACGTAGTTTTAATTAACCAATTTAATTTGAACGTTACACCACATAAAAAAATACCTGTTAAAAACATGGTTCATTGAACCTGGATAGAATTTGAATAGTAACCGTTACTGAATTAATTGGTGCAACGGTCAAAAATAAATGAAGATGATCAAAAAACACATGTTAAAAATGTACAAGGAATTGAGCTTTTGCTTAAGGACAAAGCAGCAGCTAACAATCCCCCTCCAAAAGCTTAAGTTCCAAGAAAATAGAAGGAAGTAAAAAATAAAAGAGGAGTAAGAGAATTTCTGGGCAGTTGTTTACTATGCATAAATAAGACGGACAACAGCCTTGAATCTCACGTAGTGACTATTGTCTTTGTCTGAAGAAGAGCATGATGGACTACGCCTTGAATCAGTCTTCTTGAACCAGACTCAGAGAATAGCACACATAGTACGCTAAAGGTACTTGGGTCTATCGGATGGTGCGTTTGGTTGGCCATGCGCACTTTTACACATTCATGAGAGTTGTCTAGGATTGCCCTGTCCTATAGTTGCGGTCCTCACGACCTCTCATATAGGTAAGTCCTTAAGTGTTGGTGATAGGAATCAACCCTGCATATCATGCTTGGACTTATTAAGAGTTTAAACTCACCCTATCCATATCACACAAGGAACATGTCACCATAGGGATGGGGCATCAATGTACACATATACAGCCTCTTGGGCTTTTATTTTAAAGAGAACTTAATCTCAGGGCCAGTGTTCCATAATAGTCACCTAGTCCAGCTTGTTTCTACCCATTGAACCGGCTTCTTGGGATCTCCAGTCAGACTCAGTTGGGTTGCCACTGTTGGTGACTATACTATAGGCTTAACCCCATCCCCCTCGATGATTCTAGGATCAATGTCCTAGACAAACTCTTCGTCAAGAGTAAACAGATTCTTCGTCAAGAGATCTTGTCACGACCCGCACCTTAGTATTAGGGCACGAGAACGTAACAACGCCCAGCCTACGCCGCAGTGTCGGCGGTAGAACGCTGTCCTAGGTCTCAATGCATCTAACATTATAAAACTAAACAGTTTATACACCCCGAATGGGGGTGACATAGCAGAATGTAAACTCAATCACATCTAAGGTAGAGCATAAAGGAAGATAGATAAAACATGAAATCGAAAAGAGATACAATAGATAGAAGTCTAAGTGTCTAAGGTACAAACTCAGAATACATCTCAAAGCTCAAATACAGTAATCCATAAAATAAATACAACTCCAGACAACTGAGAATAGCTAACTAAACAACCTCTAATGGGTCTCCTCTAGGCTAGCAGGCAATTTCCAAGCTATCTGTAAAATTTGTCAACGTATCCTGTCAGGAAAATGAGCAAGTACAAACACCAACAGCAGTTCCATATGAATTGAGAAATACTATAAGAGACAGTAATAATGAAATACAAGACAAAGATATCGGCAACTTGGGAACCATTTGAAAGTCGAGTTGCAACCCTTAAACCAAACAAGGACCGGGAGTTGTAATCCTTCTTTCAAACAGAACTTAGTCCCATAACCAGGGTACAGTATAAAAACAGGTAGAGCATGTGAGTAATAGAATCATAGCATGGTGAGAAGTACAGAAAGTAAAGCTGAACTGGAATATAAGATACGCTAATAAATGTAAAAGGTGATTTGAACTATTAGAGCGATATGTGATCGGCTAGGGAAGCAAGAGATGGTTATCCACTTGGCCCGGCAATCCACGGTGACCTCAACGGAGAGACATGCCGTCCAACCTGGATAACTGGCAAGGGGGTATCTGCTACACCCTACGTGAGGTAAGGGTGGCGCTAGCAAAATATAGTTACAGGGAGACTTTGATCACATAACCCCTAATAATTCTCCCATCCCCGAATAGTATCACG